>JARYHS010009186.1:1015826-1108507 GCA_031002005.1 Vandiemenella viatica | reverse complement strand
ACATTAAAAATCAAGTATGTGTGGTGAGCACTGAGATGTATTGTAAAGACATGCTATCATCTGCCTATCATGTAACACCTCAGTGTGGATGTCGTGTGTCGGGACCCTTTCCTGCAATTACTTGTATGTATGTGGTAACTTATGAAATTAGCTTTGTACATATTACCAACGATACTGAATGGCAGAGAGGTCTGTAGTGTGAGTTAAATGATATGATTTTGATGTGAGGAGTTTGTTACTTGGAACACATGTTAATGATGATTTTTTTTTGGTCAGTCTTGAGCCATGGGTGTTCTGTTTCACTTTTTCGTTGCCACGATTGGGCTAGTTGTTGAGTCGAGATCGCTGTAGGCATGGAAATGTACGTGTGTATGCGTCTCTATCTCTGTGTGTTTTTTTTTTTTTCCGTAAAGTGGTGATACCTTCCTTTATCTCGTTTGTCTGGATGTATGATGTGCTGTTCCTGCACTTATGCTTGTGTGAGGTGACATATGGATTTGTGGGTGAGACCTAGTATGAATATGGGAGTTATGGTATCTGTCTGATGACCAAGTGTCTACTGCTACTCGTGGTACATGGGGGGCACATATTACTAAATGACAGAAAAGGTTGCGGTGTGGGCGAGATGTGGCTGTGATTTCAAACTTCACACATCCTGTAACTCTTCAGTTTGGATCTAGCATGTTCAGTCTCTTTCCTCCAGTTATGTGTGGTGATGAATGGAACTGTGTGAATGCATTGACATGTGAGTGTGTGTGTGTCTTTCTTGATTTTTGGCCAGTCATGGGTGTTCTGTTCCACTTTTTCGTTGCCATGATTGGGCTAGTTGTTGAGTCGAGATCGCTGTAGGCATGGAAATGTACGTGTGTATGCGTCTCTATCTCTGTGTGTTTTTTTTTTTTTTTTTTTTTTCGTAAATGTGGTGATACCTTCCTTTATCTCGTTTGTCTGGATGTATGATGTGCTGTTCCTGCACTTATGCTTGTGTGAGGTGACATATGGATTTGTGGGTGAGACCTAGTATGAATATGGGAGTTATGATATCTGTCTGATGACCAAGTGTCTACTGCTACTCGTGGTACATGGGGGCACATATTACTAAATGACAGAAAGGTTGCGGTGTGGGCGAGATGTGGCTGTGATTTCAAACTTCACACATCCTGTAACTCTTCAGTTTGGATCTAGCATGTTCAGTCTCTTTCCTCCAGTTATGTGTGGTGATGAATGGAACTGTGTGAATGCATTGACATGTGAGTGTGTGTGTGTCTTTCTATGATTTTTGGCCAGTCATGGGTGTTCTGTTCCACTTTTTCGTTGCCATGATTGGGCTAGTTGTTGAGTCGAGATCGCTGTAGGCATGGAAATGTACGTGTGTATGCATCTCTATCTCTGTGTGTTTTTTGCGTAAATGTGGTGATACCTTCCTTTATCTCGTTTGTCTGGATGTATGATGTGCTGTTCCTGCACTTATGCTTGTGTGAGGTGACGTATGGATTTGTGGGTGAGACCTAGTATGAATATGGGAGTTATGGTATCTGTCTGATGACCAAGTGTCTACTGCTACTCGTGGTACATGGGGAGCACATGTTACTGAATGGCAGAAAAAGCTTAGGTGTGGGATAGACGTGTTGGTGCTGATGTGAACAGTTTTGTACCTAGCACACATGATACTGGATGATAGTGAGGTCTGTAGTGTGAAATAAATGAGATGATGTTGATGTGAAGAGTATGGTGCCTGGAACATATGTTACTGATGATTTTTTGGTCAGTTATGAGCCATGGGGGTTCTACCTCACTTTTTCGTCGCCATGATTGGGGCTGGTTGTTGTGTCTAGCTCGCTGAAGGCATGGATATATGTGTCTGTGTGCGTAAGTATGGTGATACCTTCCTTAAACTCATTTATCTGGATGTATGATTTGCTGTTCCTGTTTCTTTGAGCTTGTGCATGGATACGTATGGATTTGTGGTTGAGACCTAGTATGAATATGAGGGGTTCTGGTATCTGGTGATAGTCAAATGTCTATTGTAACTCATGGTACCTGGGGCACTCTTAATGAATGGCAGATAGGGTTGCAGTATGGGAGAAACGTATTGATGGTAAATGTAATCAATTGTGTGTGATGAACACTATTTATGATGTAAATACTTAGGTGTATGGTGAAAACATGCCATCTTTTGCACACCCTCTATCTCGCCAGGCAGATGATATGTAAGGAGAGTTCTGTTTTTCAGCCAGTCATGGGGGCAAGAAAGTACTACATCACTTTTTTTTGTTTCCATGATTGGTGCAGGTAGTCGTCCTGAACTTTCTGTAGACTTGTACATGTATATCTGCGTCTCTCTTTGTGCATGTAAGTGTAAGTATTGTGATACCTGACTTAAACTCGTCTGTCTGATGATTTTTTTAACGATAGTTCTGCCCAGTTAATCAGTGGTAACGACAATTCTGCCCCACTTCATCGTTTCCATGATGCTTGCTGTTAGTTCTGTCGACCTCGCTGTATGCATGTACAAGTGTGTGCGTGTGTCTACTTCCTCTGTTAATTTGAGTCTAAAATATATGGTTATAGAATTATGCTCACCATCAACGTGTGCTTCTAACCATTGCTTCAGCGCTTAGGCAATCTCCCATTTCACTGTACTCTTTACAGTTTACTGCCGTTTGTGTTGGCATACGAATTGTGTTTCTCACGTTTTTCACTACACAAAAATCATTTAACAGAGAGTTTTTTTTTTTAACAGTTTAACGTCCCTTTTTAACAACGTGGTCTTTAGAGACGGGAAAGGATGGGGGGCAAGGAATGGGAAGGAATTCGGCCATGGCCTTTTGAAGGAAGCATCCCGGCATTCACCTGGAGTGATTTGGGGAAACCATGGAAAACCCAAATCTGGATGCCCGGACGGGGATTCGAACCGCCGTCCTCCCGAATGCGAGGCCAGAACGCTATCCGTTACACCACCACGCTCGGTTTAACAGAGAGGGTGATGAGGGGATGTACCAGAGAAGCGAAGGACTTGGGTACAAACCCACAGTCAGACCATTTCTTGTATATATAAGTGTAGTATGGAGACCACATTTTTTGTACATCAAATGCAAGATGCAAAATATAGCAGCTAGATTTATTAGTGGAAAATATTCAGCAAGTGCCTTAATAAAGGAACTGGACTGGATGTCATTGGGAGATTGGAAGAGTGTCAGGGGCTGTATGTGGTGTATAATGCTGTTAGAATGGATATTGGCAGAATAATTCTGAGTGGTGTATGGAGCCTAAGTTGGCCATGACCACAATCTGTCATTAGACTTTAGATGATGAGGCCTGAGTGGATAAAATATCCAAACACCCACTTTGACCTAACAATTTACGACAGTTCAAGCGTGGGTGCTATCTTCGGCGCAATAGAACTAGTGTCTGCACCTTTGGATACTTGTCGATGTGTGGGGATCTTCTATTAAAATGTGGGTTATGATGCCTGTTTGATGACCAAGAAACTATCAGTTAGCTAAGAGCATTATGGTAACTTTATCGTGGTTACTTGAACGAAGCATGCAATTACAAACAAATGTCACACTTGGCCCTGAATCCGAAGGTTGGCGTTAGATGGGAACATTTTAAACCGAATGGAGAACTCTCCTGGGTCCTGATTTATTGAAAAATAATTTCCTGGAAAAGGGGCGAATTTTCCTGGAAAACTGCAGTAGAAGCACCTTAAGTGAACATTTTGGTACCTGGCTACTGATTAGGAGAAGACTTTGCGAATTTTCAATTTTTGGTTTACTTTAACGCACGAAAAGAAGGTAACCCTGTCTGTAACTGATCAGGGAATCATTGGAAAACAGAAGGTGGTTTGACGAAGTGCTGGGCGTATGTTGGCGATGAGGCTAGGGGTGGATCTTGGTGAAAGAATTAGGAATAGTGCACTGGATTTCTTCTATAAGGAAGTGGGTAAATTTTCTATATCTCCACCTTGGTTACAGGCGATGGTCTCAGGCATGTTCTGTGCTTAGCGTGACTCGATTTTTATCACATAGGACTGGCGTACTTCGATTCGACATGGGTGAAATTAGTAAGATTAACAGACGTATTTCGTTCCTGGAACATACGTGCTGTGCTGTAAAAACAGTTAAAGGTGTCAATCACTGATGTGTCACAAGGGATTGATTGGAATTTTAGACAAAGTACAGCTAAGGACACTCAATTTGTGATTGCTTACGAAAGCATAACAGAATTGATACAGACGACAAAGGTTTGACCTTGATGGCAACAATTACGAGTGTGATTAAATATTTTATACCAATGGCAACAGAGATAAGATTAGGGAAATAAGGAGTCGTACTGATGTTTCCATTCCTTGAGCTTTGCCATTGTCAAACTGGAAACTTTGATTTTTCTAGCTTTGATGTGGGAAAGGCTTTGTCACAAATATTTTCAAGTGGGCTCTTGTCCAAAGACAGGCTGGAAAAAATTACTGGCTGATTGGTTTGATATCAGTCGAGAGATTAACATGTAATCACTTCATAAATGCCTGTAGGGAAAGAAACTGGTTTTCAAATAGACAACTTTGCTTTAGATTCATCGAGGTTATACTTACATACATCAGTAAACCCCTTCAATGCCTCTGAGTTTAAAAATTGGGTTGGTTCTCGCTCTGTTTCATTGCACCTAATTTAATACATCCTTTAAAATGTGGAAATCTAGCCAAAATTCGTGAGCTATCATTAATGCTGTTAGCTATTATATTGGTTCATAACGAATCCGAATGATGTGCAAAAGTATGTTTTCGGTATATGAATGAATTTTTAATTAGGAAACACTATATAGAAAAAGGGGAGGGGGGATAGAGGACTATGATCAGACATTATAGGGTAAAGCCAGGGACTGAAAAGGCTGTCAAGAAATAAACTCACTGTAACTTCACTTTATCAGGTATCATTGGAGATGTGTGAAATATTCTTTAATTCTTGGCCACTAAGTTTGGGGGGAATAACATATATGAAATATTGCTGTACTGTATAGCAATGTGACTGATTAATAGTATGTGCTTTGCTCTGTCATAACAAGGAGACATGGGAACAGAAACTGTTTTTGTAGGTAATATACGCTAATGTGGACTTCTTTTGTTTTTAGTAAAAAAAATAGTAATGGTTCACGCTTAATCAAACGCAAGTATATTTCACGACAATAAACCGAAGAAAATATTTTACTGTGCTGAAATATTTGCACCTTGCTGTGTACAGAGTTTCGCAACCTGGGCAAACGGAACACCGAGAATAACTCCATAGTTTCGAAATACTTGTCACATTGATATACCGATAATAGCAGACAGACAGCAGGCAGGAATATCTGAAATATTTCTCGTAAAAGCTTGGTGAAATGATGTGTGCCAGCCATCTATCGGAAACCGGGGTACTTTACATCTCGGCAGTCGATTTTTTTTTAACGTCTCTCTAACAAAGTGGCCTTTAGAGACGGGAAAGGGATGGGAATGAAGTTCGGTCATGGCCTTTTGTAGGTAGCATCCCCGGCATTCACTTGGAGTGATTTTGGGAAACCATGGATGCCTGGATGGGGATTCGAACCTCCGTCCTCCCGAATGCGAGGCAAGAACGCTAAATAATTTCATGAAAACAGGTACACATAGAATTCTTCCTCGGTTTTATATCTGGAGTTTATGACGGTTTTTTTCCCCATATCGAACGTTAAAAGGAAACATTTATGCTTTTCGACTTATTTTTTCCACTTCTGTATCAAACAGTATACATCTGAGAGGAAGTGGATTCGTGACCATCATACTCGATTAATGGATGAACTAATCGTCCATTGTCTACTTAAACCAATGGGGCCATTTAAACTAAGACTTTAATTATTTTTAAGTTACTCGGTAAAGGTGGAATTGGTATACGCAACACACGATGACCACTAGGAACTAAAGTGATAGACGAATCCATAGTTTTGTCGCCACGATACAACTTGTCTGACGTCCGCATTCCAGAACAGGGTTGCAGGCGAGCACACCTGTGTAAACACGCCCCGGGCGGCGGAATTTCCCCGCTAGCTGGGGGAATGGAATATCTGCGCCCAAAGAAATTAAGCCCTTGGGAGATGCTGCCATCTGTGCGGCCGATCGGCGAACTAACGGTGCAGCGCAAGCCCACCCGGTGCCGCCATCTGTGCGGGCGGTCGAGGAACTAACGTGTGACGTCATACGACCTTGGCCGCCATTGGCTGATTCAAAAAGCCCGCCGGAGGGGAGGGGAGGGAGGTCCCCCCACCACTTCGTGACGTCACGGGTTTTCCCGGTTTCTGGCGTGCTCTCTTAATCCCCTCCTACTGGCGCGTGTTAAGGAAGAAGGAATAGATTGTGTTGGTGTCAAGGGCATTGCTTTCCTTCTACTAAGGGGTGACCTAAGTTTGTTGAGAAGACTTGGAGTACGGAAAAGTTAAAAATCTGGTCGGCAGCGTGAAGAGTGTGAAACCTTGGTGTTTGCTGAATACCGTTTGAACGCTGGTGGGATTAAATCGGACAAATGTACATTCTATTGATAGCCAGTGTGTAAAGCATGCAAAAAATTTCTCACTAAATCAGGAATAAAAACACAGTATCCAAGAAGAACGTACACTTAAAAAGCAACAGCATTAGCCCGTCCCAAAATTTCTGGGACGGCGTCGTCCTGGAAACTATTGAAATGAGTACAGCTCATCTATTTATAAATAATACCAGCTTAGTGGTGCCTGATCAATATGTCAAGGCAGCAGCACGCCGACATAGTACTGAATACGGAATGTAGTCACTGCATAGGTTCCGTAGTACCTACGAAACAAACGACTACTACCTCACCTGGTTGAATATAACGACGGGATTTTTTTCGTCGAAACGTCCCACAGGAGTGACAGTTAAAAAGGTGATAAAGCTGCTTTATATCGTGGGAACAACCGTCAACCATCCCTCCAAGGTCGACTAATTACTGGCAGGTGTTTGTAACACAGTAAGAAATCAGCCATAATAAAGGGGGACGTTGATGAATCATTAACATATGTTACAATTGTGCTATTTTTCAACTCCCGTTCCGATAACAGGTTGAGTAATTGCTTGCAGATGTTTCTGACCTACGTTTCGGATTGGCCAGAAAACAAACAGGGGCTATTTATAGGTTGATGGAACGCTAACCTATTTTACCGTTATTAATTTTAATTGTGATGGATCTAATGTTCTGTTGTCAATTCCCCCTTGCCCCTCCTTACAACAGAGCATTGTCTGACGCGGCATGAAAGGGTTCGGGGGAAACTGTATTAAACTTTTTCGAACGAATCTCAACCTCTTCTTCCCGTGGTGCATCCAGTTTGCACTGACGATGCTATGGCGGCTGAAAGATTACCCATAAAAGGAGTCACCCATTGCTTGCCACGGACTTCCTACGGGAGCAAGTGGCGGTTAAAGGTACCCTTTTGCCCTTGGTGTTGGAAACGGCCCTTAAAAGCGGAAAAAAAGCAGAAAGAAATCAACGGTGTGGGGATGCTGAATGTAACGGGATGCCACTGCATTAAAGATCCAAATTACACGTAGGGTAACATTCCGGAGGTAAAATAGACCCACTTTTTGATGTCTGGGTGGGGACTGTTCAGAGAAGAGTCATCAGAATAAATAGAAACATTCTAAGAATCTGAGCGTGGAATATTAAAGTGAATAAGGAAGCAAGATTAGAAAATTTAAGAGGACGGATACAATTACTTAAGTTAGATACCGTATTGTCGGGATTAGTGAGGTTAAGTGGAAGGATGCACAGGATTTTTGATCTGGAGAACACAGAATAATTAACACAAAAAATTTCAGTGGCGTTCCCTATAAAGGTTTTGCAATGAACAAGGAAGTTATTTTGAAGAGGTTAGAAATTCAGCCCGCCCCAGCCACTTTAGTATTAGTGTACGCGCTTATGTCAACGTCACAGAAAGTTGATAAAGAAATAGAGAAAATATACGCTTAAATTGAAGAATTAATCCAATATGTAAAAGTGGAGGAAAAATCTAATAATCATGGGAGATTAGAATGCGGTAGTGGCAGAAGGGGAAGAGGGAAATACCGTAGGAAGTTTTGGTCTAGGAGAAAGAAAGGAGCGAGGAAGCAGGTTGTTAGAATTTTGTGACGATACAAACTAGTAGTGGCGAACACACTATTTAAGAATCATGCACGAAGGACATACAAGTGGAAACATCCTGGGGGATACAGGTAGATAATAGCTAGATTATATCATGGTCAAACAGCAATTCACGAATCAAGTTCTAGACTGTAGGCATAGACTCTGACTACACTCTGACAGTTTTAAGTGCAGACTGAAATTCAAAACGATAGAGAAGCCATACAAATAGAACAGACTGGAAGTGAATAAGCAGAAACATTTCAAGAAATGGTAGACATTGGCCTAAGAAGTTACTCTGAAAGGAGATCAACTGAGGGCTAATGGGGTGCGCTGAAGAGAGAAATAATGGAAACTAGTAAAGAATATTAGGTTTTAGGAAACAAGACGTTCGAAAAATTAGGATAACAAAAGAAATTTTGGAGATGATGGATCAGAGGATAAGGCTCATAAATACTCAGGATGAAACAGGAAGAGAGCAATACAGGCAATTTAGAAATCAAATAAACAGGAAATACAAAAAAGCAAAAGAAAAATGACTGCAAGAAAAGTGAGAAGAAGTAGAAAAGGAAATGGTCGTAGGTAAAGTAGACGTGGCATGTAGGAAGATCAAACAAAATTTTGTAGAAATCAAGAAAAGTTGTTCAAACTTTAATGCTGCTGATGAAAAACCTATTTTAAGCTCAGAAGATACAGCTAACTGATGGAAAGAATACATTCAGAAACTGTATATTGGGGTTGACTTGAACAACAGCTTAGTGAAAAAAGGAAGGCGATGTCCACATTGATGTCTTAGGACAGTCTGTTTTGAAGACAGAATTTGATATAGCTTTGAATCACTTGAAATCAAATAAGGCTGTTCTGAAGATTATTCAACTTGATATGAAAAAGATATGAAACAGGAGAGTTTCTAACTGATTTTAACAAAGCTATCATCTTCACACTTCCGAAGAAAGCACAAGCCGGCAAATGTGAGAATTATCGGACCATACATGTAAAGTCACATACTTCAAAATTATTGATCAGAATAATATACATAAGACTGCATAGGGTAGTATATGATGATTAGTTTGGGATTAGAAAAAATCGAGGTACAAGGCAAGCAATTCTGGCTTTAAAAATAATACTTGAAGGGGGGATCAAGAACAACAAAGATACTTCTATGGAGTTTGTTTATTTAGAAAACGCTTTTGATATTTTTCGGTGGAATAAGATGTTCAAAATTTTAAAGAAGTCTAAAATCGAGATAGAAGAATATAATCTAAATAACAATAAAGTGCCTGTAATAAATGTAGAGAATAATGACACACATGTATCAGTTAAAAAGGATGCGAAACATGGTGAAAGTCTATCCCATTTTATAATTAATTTGTATGCAGAGGAAACAATAAAGAAAGTTAAAAAAAATCTAAATGTGGCATAAGTGTTCAACGATATGCTGATGACACTGTCTTGTTAGCAGAACAGGCTGCGGATTCTGAGAACAAACTACTGGAGGAAGATTCTGGACTAAATATAAACTGAAGCAAAACAAAAGTGATGAAATGGAACGAAATAATATCAACAATGGTAAATTAAATGTCAAAATAGGTTCGGATGCGATAGAAGAAGTAAGTTAATTCTACTACTTAGGAACTAAAATTACAAACGATGGCAGTAGCAGGAATGACGTTAAAAGCAGAATAGCACCAGGAAAAAGAGCCTTCATGAAAAGAGAAATATTGTATTTTAAATTATTGAAGAAGGACTTAGAAAGAACTTTTTATAATACTATGTGTTGATCGCAGCACTTTATGGTAGCAATGCATGGAATTTAGGAATACCAGAAAGAAGTAAAATTGGAACAATAAAAATGTGGATCTATCGGAGGATGCTGAAAATTAAGTGGACATGTAAGGTACGAAATGAACGAGTTTTTTAAATGATGGTTGAGGAAAAGTTTTGTGACACAGTCTTGTAGATAAAAGAGACGGGATGGTGGGTCATATTTTGAGACATGCAGGATTGTTAGTAGAGGGAACATTGGAAGGTAAGAACTGTAAAGGAAGATATAAATTTAAAAAATGTGAAGTAAATATTTGAGAACGTGCATGGTAAGGGGTATACTTAGGTGAAGAGTTTGGTACGAGATAGGAAGGGATGGAGGATTGCATGAAACCAGTCGAGAGACTGGTGTCTGAAATGTTTTTTGTCACCGCACGTGGTTGTCTAATTGCTTGCGGTGTTTGTAACCTAAATTTGGGTTCGGCCAGCGTGTGGCATAGAGCCATTCACGGTTTGACGAATTACATGCTGGAAGATGTGTAGTTTGTTGAAACATACGTACTACGATTACGTTACGTAGCCGTAAAATCGTTGTGCTTTCGAAGCGAAATTCGATAACACACTACACACAACTGCGGTATGAACTTCTCCTTGAATGTTGCAGTGGGTGATCTTGTGAAGGCTTTTACGTTGTCGACAGCGGTGGGAACAGCGAAACTTCTAGCATAGGACAAAGGTGCTCCGGAGTGGCCACTTTGTCTCCACAAAACTAATAATGCAGTAGGCCTGCACGAACGGTAGGTTACTGTTAAAATGCATTCCAAGCGATCAAAATCATTAAATTTAATTACAAATCATAGGGTAGTGATTGTAAATAGTAATAAATGTAATGAATTGTACATTGATAGAACAAAAATTTAAAAGATAAATAATTTTTGCTATTTTGGTGCAGTTTTAGAAAGAGAAGGAATATCGAATATGGAAATTAATAAAAGAATTACTAATGGCTGAAAAGTAATCGGGATGCTCAATTCATTTCTATGGAGCAAGAATGTTATGAATGGAATAAAAATAATTATATTTAAGTCATTATTGCAAAGAATAGTCTTTTATGGATCAGAACAATCTGGAGAATCAAGCAGAATATAAAGAAAATAGAACGTAAGGAATATCGAAATAATAAGGCTAATGGAGGTGAAAGAAGAAATGTATGAAATTTTAGAACAAAAAGAATAAAATGTTATGGCTTTGTAAGAAGGATGGAAGACACTAGGATACAAAAACTCGTACAGGAATGGGAGGAGGAAAAGAGGACGGCCCATGTTTAACTGGTTCCAAAGAGTTCAAATAGCAGTGAGAACATTTGGTGCAGAATGGAAAGATATACAAGATCGAAATATCTGGAGAAATATTTTGGGAAGTTAAGTTCTGTGTTCGGAAGTTTTATTGTTGTGTTTGGAGTAAAACCTCTGAAGTGAAGAAAACCTCTTAATGGAAAGATATGAGTCTAATGTAAAGATCTTAAGCAATAGGAGAAATAAAGTTAACTGTTTTGTTAGTGTGAGCTCGGCTCTCGGGTGTGTAGACTGGGAGGAGGCGGGCGGCCAACTTGAGAGTTACGACGGCCGCGAGAGAGGCGGCAACGAATGAAATTGAATTCGGACGCAGACTGTAGTTATGGATTTACATATCTCGTTTGGGACTTTCGCAGAAACAGCTGCGCCTCAAACTGCCGCGAGACTTGGCGTCTTTCTTACTGACCGTCAGCCGCGCCTCTGCTCAGTGCAAACGCCATCACCACAGTGGAGACCTAGCAGACCCACTACCGGCAGAAATTAGAACAAGCCTACAACCCAGTGACATAATAAACAGGTGAATAGGTAGGGAAGCATAGAGCTGGAATTTCTGCACTTCCGGTCACGTGACACAAAATGGCGACTGCCTTCCCATTTTACCCCTCTATCTATTAAGTCACATCCGTTTGGCGGGCGTGTGTTCTTCCTCTGTGGGAGCTGTACTCAATGTTTTCTTTGCCAGTATTAGTGCTGGTTGATGTGTCGAGATTTCTGTAGGCATGGAAATGTGCGTGTGTGTGTGTGTGTACGTCTCTCTATCGGTATGTATGCGTAAATATGGCCAGATCTTCCTTAACTCGTTTGTCTGGATGTAGGATGTGCAGTTCACTTCCTCCACTAATGTGTGTGTGTGTGTTTCTTCTTCCTCTGTGGGAGTTCTATCTTGGTGCTGGTTGTTCTGTCGAGCTCGCTGTAGGCATGGAAATGAGTGCATGTGTGTGATTCCTATGTGGATTTGAGACTAAATTATATGGTTGTAGAATTATACTCGACGTCGTGATTTTACCATCACTGGTGGTTCTAATCATTGTCTCAATGCTTAGCCACTCTCCCATTTCACTGTGCTGTTAACAGTTTACTACCGTTTGTATTGGTATACGAACTGTGTTTCTCACGTTTTTCACTATATGCACTTTGGGATAAAATCATTTAATGGAGAGGGGTTTGAAGGATGTACCAGAGAAGCGAAAAACTTGGGTACAAACTCACAGTAAGATCAGACCAGCCCAGCATATAGTTCTGTAATATGGTGTCCACATTTTATTTTACATCTAGTGCAGGGTGCAAGGGAGGCAGATGGATTTGTCGTTGGAACACATTCAACAACTGACATAATAATGGAGCTGGGTTCGATGTCCTATAAGTTAGGAAAGGTGTTGTGGCTGGGCATGGCGTATAATGAGTTTAAAATTGATATTAGTGGAAGAATTCTGAGTGGTGCATGGAAAGGAAAAGTTGGCCATGACCACAAGCTGGCACTTGTCTTTAGGTGATGAGGCATGGATGGATAATATATTCAAACACCCACGTTCATATACGAATGACCTAACCATTTACGACAGTCCAAGAGAGGACGTTATCTTCGGCGTAATCGAACTAGTGTCCGCACCTGTGGTGACATTTTATATGCTTATGAGTGTGTGTGGATTCCTATGAAAATGTTGAGTTTGATGTGTGTTCGATGACCATCTTAACTAAGAGCGGTACTATAACTCTATTATGTGCGCTGGTTAGTTGAACGAAGCATGTACTTACAAACGAATGTCATACTGGTCCTGAATCCGAAGTTTGGCGTCAGATGGGGACATTTAAATCGAATGGAGAACTCTCTTTGGTTCTGATTGTTTGATAAATACTTTAGCAGAAATTTCCTGGATAAAGGGAGAATTTTCTTGGAAAACTGTAGTATAACAACCTTAAGTGAACATTTTGGTACCTGGGACACCTGTTACTGATTAAGACTGTGTGAAATTTAAATTTTTGATTACTTTAACGCACGAACAAAAGGATACCTTGGCAGTAACTGATGTAAATCAGAAGTTGGATTGGTAATCATTGGAAAACAGAACGAAGTTTGAGAAAGTGCTGGGACATTTCACGGCGTATGTTGGTGATGAGGTTGGTATGGATCTTGGTAAAAGAATTAGGAGTAGTTCGTAGAAGAGTAATGACGACTATCGGCACGAGCTGACACTCGATTTCATGCATTAGGGAAAGGGGAAAATTTTGCTAGGCGATGGTCTCAGGCATTCTATGAAGAGTCAGCATGTTCTCTGCTTAGCACTGCCTTAAAGTGAATCGATTTTTATCATACAGGATTGGTGTACTCTGCTGCGGACCGATTCCTCAGGGGTGAAATTAGTGAGATTGGCCTTTGCTAAAAGACGGTGTTTCATTCCTGGAACATACAACGTGCTCGTGCTGTGCCGTGAAATACAGTTAAAAGGAAGGTAAAAGGGACGTTAGCATATGCCGAAGCATATATCGCTCTGTGTCTATTAAATCACTGAAGAAAACTTTTCACTTACAAAGGATGGCATGTATAATGGCCATCAGGGCTTCTGGTTGTCTCCGGTAACGTTAGGTGGGAATGAAAGAGTGGTCATCTCTTGACTGCGGCGCTGAACATCAAACAATCTACCAATATTTTATGTCAGTCTTCTTTGCCCTCAGATATTTGTGATATCTAATAGAAAACCAGGGTAGGGCATAAACCTTAACATCGTATGTTGCTAGAGTAATTATATTTTCAGAAGAAGGAGCTTCAACAGAGACATAAAAGACAGTGTGTTGGGTCAGCGCGCTTGACTGTGTACAGAGATTAACCCTACGAACTTTATTTAAAAAATGTTTTACAGAAGATACAAAAGTAGTATCTATCTAGAAAAAAAATACCTGCGGAGATCACTGATAGGGTTATAAGTGGTGAATATGCATGCTTTCCTAGATAAATATATAGCACACGTATTCAGAGGAATGTGTGAGGCAGAGAGTGTTTGGCACCAATACAAAACCTTTTCTATGTTATGGCATAATGCAATTATTGTCAAGTTTCACTAGATTGCAAAAAAGTATAAGGAAATGTGCATAACTAACAAAACGAATCAACAAATGTAGACGCCCAAAATAAAGATGATGTAATAAATTTATTGGTATTCCCTTCTTTCGTAATATATCTTACAAAATAAAGCGCCTTTTAGTTAAGAAATACAACTGTAAAGTAACATTTTGCACAAACTACAGTATAAAGAAAAACTTAAGGCATACCATTAAAACAGCTAACAAACCCTTATCCAATTCTGGGTGTATAAAATTATATGCATTGATTGCCCACGGTACTATATATGACAGACAGGCAGGCAAATAAAAAATTACATTTAAAATAACACATACTAAAAAAGAAAACCATTAATATATCTAATTATACATTCCGCAGACACAAAACACTCATGCCTGCGGCCGGACTCGAACTGGCGACCTTCGGCACGCGGAACTAGCACTATAATCCCTACGCTAGACTACTTATTGTTTTTAGTAAAATCTGAATGGTTCATGCCTAATTAAATGCAAGTATATTTCACGAAATCACGACACAATATCAATCTTTTATACCTCATCTTGAACCGAAGAAGATATTTTACTGATGCTGAAATATTTGCACCTTGCTGCCGATAGTGTGTATGGAGCAAGAGATATTCTAATTTCCTTATAGCTGAACAGAAGGGCGTGTTGACGCAGGCCGCATTCCAGAACAGAAATATCCCTAGCCTCAGGGGGTGGAATTCCCACTGTTAGACAAGGTTAGAAGAACTAGCTTACTCTCTCGGGGGGGGTGGAATGTCTCTGGCCTCACTTTGGTCGGCGCAAGCACATATGGAGGATTCCGTGGCTCGGCCCAGGATGTGCTGCCGTTTAGTCATACGACCATGGCCGCCATTGGTCTACTCGATCGCCCACCAGGCCGCCATTGGAAGTTATAACCATAAAGCTGTTGTGTTTCCGGAGGTACACAATTTATGGTGTATCCATAAACCAGCGTAACTTCATTTTGGCCTCTTGTGAACCTCCTGTCCGCCCCACGTTTTTTTTATTATTGATTTCAGAACGTATTTTATACTGATAATTAAACGACGGAAATAAATATTCACTTGTTGTTTTGCGTTCTGTTCCTTAATTTAACTGAGACAAATAATATGGGCCTGCCCCACCCCTTGTTTGAATCACTTAGTTTATGGACGCTCCCTTAGCAATAAGACCGGCTGCTTCGTCGCTTAAGAAGTCAAGAAATTTGCACAATATTGCAACTCAGTTCCCTGCGGATACAGTAAGGAGTTCCAGCTCTGCCCATCGAAGAAAAGTTTTCCACGAATGTATTTTCTAACCCATTTTTAAATGTCGCGCTCATAGTTTATGCGACTTTAGAAACGTACAGAAAATAAAACGCCTCATTATAGCGATTTAATGTAATTTATCGGCGTAGCAGTACGAATTATATACTTCGGCAGGGGTGGATCTAGGATTTTGGTTTTGGGGGAGGGACTCCATCGGGCAAAGGGTAGTCTCCTCGGTCCTCAAATCCTAAGAAGTTAAAAAAAAATCTCAAAATTACAATGTCGGAGGTAGTCCTAGATACTAACCCCCCCCTCCCCGATCCGCCCCTGTACTTCGGTGTTTACTTCCATTAATATTCCGCTTAATACTTTTCACCATTAATAAATCTTTGGAATTCAGAGAATTCTTAATATTTTCAACAAAGTTCAAGCATTCTTTCAGTAAAATGCGCCTGTAAGCCACTTACAAGGGACACCTGTGACCTCGAGCGCTCGGAACCGCACGAAAACGTATCCTATTATATAAAACGCTAACGTTGCGTCTGCGTGCGTCGTCTATAGCTGCGACTCCTATTGGCTAGAGAACGGCCAATCATCAACCACCGTATTACATTCGTACCACCATCTTGCTTTTCGTTTATTTACAGCTAGACGCAGAAATTCATATAAGGAGACGGAGATTCAATATTTACGCTATTTTATCTGTATCAGTTAGACGCAGAAATTCATGTAAGGAGAAGGGGATTCAATATTTACGCTATTTTATCTGTATCTGTTATGAGGACTAAGTTAAAACATAACCTAAGATTTTTTTGGCAGAAGGTAAGAAGCAATGAAGTTTATTAAAAACTAGGAAAACTTACATAATACGAAATGTATTAGTCACATAAATAACAGTTATCCGTTTTCGAAATTATAGTCCCCGTCATCTAAAGTGAAATGCATTTCTTATTTTAAAATCCTAACAAAATACTCTGATAATCTAAGGAGAGTAACGTATTCATATAACTAAAGATATCATTAAGGATGACTTATTCGTTTCTCCTTATAAATTTTCCATAATAAATTCCTACTACCATTATATATGATAGCCCTACCCTTAGTTTTTGATACATGTGTTAGCAATTAAATGAGATTTAAGATAACTTTTTTATCAGATTTAAATCATCAAGGATATGACTATTTACTGTATAAACGATGTGACACTCGCAATTCAACAACGATATTATTGCCGCAAAATAGCAGTGAGCAGTGATATTAGAAATACTGAGAGCAGGGGAAAAAAACAATGCCAGGCAATTATATGTCACAAATTTACAATTAGTACGTTCGATTAAATTTACATGTTGCTTTTTATTTATCTACGACAACCAGATGGAGAAATTAATGTAAGGAGAAGGGTTTTCATTATTTACGCTATTTTATCTGCATCAGTTGTAAGCACCAGGTTAAACCGTAAACTAAGAATTTTTTTGCACACGATAAGAAACAATGAAGCTTATTAAAAATTCAGGGAATCGTACATACGTAATCGCGACATGTATCAGTCAAATAAATAACAGTTATTCGTTTTAGAAATTATAGTCTCCGTCATCTAACGTAAAATGCATTTATTTATGTCAGATCCTAACCAAGTGCTCTGATAATCTAACCATAGTAACGTATTCATATAACGAAAAGTATAATTAATAATGATTCTTTTTCTTACAAGTTTTTCAGAATGAATTCCTACTGCCACCATAGGTGATACCCATCATTATTCTATGAGGGTAATAGAAGCTATGATTTTCGAACGCAATATTAGTGGAGGTTGTGGTTAAGTTTACCAGAATCGCAACTGACACATTTTGTTACAGCATAATTCACTCTGAAATGAGTTTACAAACCAATTAAACTGCTTTCATAAGCGACATGTTACTAAAGGTATTGATTAATGCTGGTGGAAGTAGTTCCGTATTTAACGTGTTGAATTGTACCTGGACCAAGAATAAAACTGATATTACATGGATAGCAAAAGTTTCTGGTATTCCTAATTTGATTTAATTTCATTGGTTCTTTACTTCCGGCGCCATTAAGTCAGTAGAAGTTACTAAAGATATTAATTAATGCGGGTCGAAGTAGTTTCATATTTAACGAGCTGAATTGTTCCTGGACCAGGAATAAAACTGATTTTACATGGATAGTAAAAGTTTTTGGGATTCCTTATCTGATTTAATTTCATTGGTTCTTTACTTCCGGCGTCATTAATTCAGTAGAATTTACTACTATATGGCTATACAAACGGCAAATGAAATATGTAGAACATTGCAAAATCAAGGTCATTAGCATTATGTAATATCAGTTCCGTATAATTAACCAACTGCAAAAAAATGAGCTGCCAGAATACTGCGTTCAAACCGTCATTTTTGACAGGCTCGAAGCTAGTCCTATTATATAAAACGCTAACGTGGCGTCTGCGTGCGTCGTCTATAGCTCTTACAGCTATTGGCTAAAGAACGGCCAATCATCAACCACCATAATACATTCGTACCACCATCTTGCTTTTCGTTTATTTACAGCTAGACGCAGAAATTCATTTAAGGAGAAGGAGATTCAATATTTACGCTATTTTATCTGTATCAGTTAGACACAGAAATGGAGAAGGAGATTCAATATTTACGCTATATTATCTGCATCAGTTATAAGGACTATGTTAAACCATAACCTAAGAATTTTCTTCGCAGACAGTAAGAAGCAATGAAGTTTATTAAAAACTAGGAGAAAAGTACGTAATGCGAAATGTATTAGTCAAATAAATAACAGTTATCCGTTTTCGAAATTATAGTCCCCGTCATCTAAAGTGAAATGCATTTATTTTAAAATCCTAACCAAATATTCGGATAATCTAACCAGAGTAACGTATTCATATAACGAAAGATATCATTAAAGATGACTTATTCGTTTCTCCTTATAAGCTTTTCCATAATAAATTCCTACTATCATTATATATGATACCCTTCGTTTTTGATACATGTGTTAGCTATTAAATGAGATTTAATATAACCTTTTTATCAGATCAATTTATAAATGGCAATTCTACAAAGATATTCTTGCACCAAAATAGCTGCGAGCAGAGATATTAGAGATTATTTAGACAGTTTTATAAATACGCAACCGCTAGATCTCTGCTATTGGTAAATTCCAAATCTCATTCCGGTCAATGTTCTGATTAAAGATTATTTATTACGGTATTATTTCCGTTTTGCATATTTTACTGAACACTTTCGTTAGCGGTATTTGTTCACGTTTATCCGTTTTTGATGTTATACTTTCCGTCATTTAATGTAAAATAAAGTAAAGTAAATAAATCATTGGAGATCACGATTCCGCCAGCAATTGCCGTGGTAAAACGCAAGACTCCTCTAGAAATTCTTTCCGAAATACATTTAATTGTATTATGACGGTCCAGGCTGTAATACAACCTAATTCCTATTTGAAAATAATGGTACAGGCTGTATTACAACGGAATTACTGCTTGAAAATAATATGTCTTGCGACTGACTACACCATTACTGAATGTTGTTTTGCCGGAATCGCGATCTCCAGGAGACCTGATCGTTATTCATTTTTCCTTACAAGCTTTTCCTGAATAAATTCCTACTACCACCATAGGTGATACCCATCATTATTCATATGAGGGTAATAGAAGCTGTGATTTTCGAACGCAATATTAGTGGAGGTTGGATTTACGTTGACCAGAATCGCAACTGACACTTTTTGTTACAGCATAATTCACTCTGAAATGAGTTTTACAAACCAATTAAACTGCTTTCATAAGCGACATGTTACTAAAGGTATTGATTAATGCTGGTGGAAGTAGTTCCGTATTTAACGTGCTGAATTGTACCTGGACCAAGAATAAAACTGATATTACATGGATAGCAAAAGTTTCTGGGATTCCTAATTTGATTTAATTTCATTGGTTCTTTACTTCCGGCGCCATTAAGTCAGTAGAAGTTACTACTGTATGGCTATGTGAACTGCAAATTAAATATGTAGAACATTGCAAAATCAATTTTATTTAATACGGTTTATTTCGTTTTTCCATATTTTACTTCCGTTAGTGGTCTTTGTTCACATTTGCTGTATGTGATTTATTATCAGCCCAAAAATTTTACCGAATCCAGTATTCATACAATTATTTTCTTCGTTGTTGTTCAGCTATTTAGTAATCTGTATAATTTTTCCGGCCGTTAAAGAAACTATGACGGAAGATTACATTATGAATGATTTCCAAGTCAATTAAAAAAACAACGTGATCCTTCAGATATTCAGGAATTCTTCAGATATTGCTTTGTGAATTTGTAGGGTCAAATACAAGTCAATTTTGTATTTCAGCAAGTTCGAGTGTACGGTCTTTTAAACAATTAAATTATGGCGCTATCGTCCCGGTCCGCTTAATTATTTCTGAGTTCTTCAAGCTCAGATATTTTATTCACGCTAAGGGTGAAACACAACTCAACTTCGTATTCGGTCAGATCTGGTCAACCTGTCATAATCATTGATCCTAAAAACTGGAACCATTGTACACCCGTGACATTACGCGATAAACGGTCACGGACAGTACTAATTGCAATTACCTCCACAAATCCGGTAAAGTATTATGCTATGAGAAAGTTTCTAAGCAAATTATAATTCCAAAAAACGAATAAAGATGGTATGCTACGTGATCATGTACGTTTTGCATAAACTTTCTCAGAGCTTTTATAAACTTCGCTGCTTCTTATCTTCTGTCAAAAAATTAACTGCGATGTTAAGATTATTGGCAATTGTAACGGAAGTAACAGTACACAACACAGAAGCAGAGAATTTTTAAAAAAATATTGTTCAGTTGCATATTGTGGAAGAAATAAGGAAAAAACGGAGGCAGAGCGGAATTTTATTACATAGAAAGGTAATTTTTTATCGCAACCTATTGTTATTTTAAAGTTAATGTAATATCCATTAGTATCTAACTGGAAAAAAACGAAGGACAGAAGCGGATTTTACCATGTTGAAAGACTGTTTTCATCACATGCTGTTGTTATTTAAAGGTGAAATTATTTTCAATACTATTTCAAAGCTAAAATTGGTTTGCTCTAAAAATTGTTGTCATTAGTAAGTTTAAGTTTTTGTTATATTCCGCGTTACGTACCCCCACATTTGTTTTCAGAGCTATATCCATCGAAAAAAAAAAAATGCCGCCTAAAAGATGTATGACTGATGAAGAGAGTATTGCTCACAAGGAAGAATTGAAGAGACGTAGAAACGAAAGAGATAGAAAACGTAGAGAAAAGCAGAATCTGTCTCGACAGAATAAAAGGAAACAAAATGAGTCACCATCTCTATCAGGTGAACAGAGAGCAACACATGCAAAGCAGGAACGAAGTTGCAGCATTGAGTACTGCGCAAAATGATGCTCGATTACAGAGGAGGAGGAGAAATATAGCTGAGTTCCGTACAGATGAAGAAAGAGCTGCTAGAGCAAAACGCGAAAAAAACAGAAGAGCAAACCGATCACCTGCAGTAAGTAGGATCGCTGTTTCCAATGAAACTGACGAAACAATAATAGACCAGCATTACCTTGGAGAAATGAATGAGAAATGTCAAGAATGCAATGCTAAATACTTCTCAATGGAAAAAACATTTAATGACACAATGTATACTAGGTGTTGTCGTAGAGGGCAAGTGAAACTTGACCCTATCAATATTGGACCCTTAATAACATCTTTAATGAAGAATAAGCATGGCTTAGCTAAAAATTTCATGAAAAATATTAGATCAATAAATAGTTCTTTGGCGTTTGCATCTCTAGGAGCAAATATTGCACCACCTCCTGGGTATGGCCCCTACTGTTTCAGAATTAATGGGGATATTTACCACAGAACCGGTGCTTTGCATCCTTCAAATGGTGGTCAAAGAAAATATGCGCAGTTATACATTCTTGATCCCGAAGAAGCTGCAAACCAAAGGCTTGGAATGCAAGAAAATTCTGGCTGTAACACTGATCTTATGAGGGAATTAAGTAATTTCATCTTCCAAGTTAATCCATTCGCAAAAGCTTTTAAAATGCTTCACGAAGTCGAGCAGGAATGTTTTCTTAACGATACTATTGCACAAGGAGGGCAAGTGACTGAAGTTTCAATGGCAATTATTCAAGATAGAAAAGATGATCAAAGACGATATAATGCCGTTAAGTCTAATGAAGTTGCTATTATTTTTCAGAATGCTGATGGTGAACCACCGTTAGAAAGAGATATTTTGATTCACTGTAGAGTGAATGAAGATAATCTTAACCCCAGGATGACTGAAAGAATAAACATTCTTGACCCAAATTTAGAACCAATGGTCTACCCTCTATTTTTCCCGTATGGTGATCAGAGCTGGGGAATTGATATACCACTCAAAAAACAATCGAAAACTTTACAACGTTTGAGACAACGAATCCTCAGAAATTTAAATTACCAATCTACAACTTCTATACAAGGAGGAGAACAGCAAGCCAAGATAAAATTGACAACGATCCAATGACTATGCAACAAAATATAAATCCACCAGGCAACCGGCCTCGAGTACGCGTATCACAAATGCAATACTATTCTTACCGACTTCAAGTGAGAGATGTAGAATTTAACCAATTTCTCAATGGGGGAAAATTAACTCAACAATACTTTGTTGATGCCTACGTGAAGATTGAATCGAACAGGCTTAACTGGTATCGTAAGAACCAGGAAAAACTCTTCACTGAGAATTATAGTGCACTGCAGCAATATCTTCAAAGCGAAGCAGTGGATCAGGGATTAGTGCCTGGGACCGTTATGATTCTTCCTTCATCCTTTGAAGGAAGTCCTAGGAACATGATGCAGCACTATCAAGACGCTATGGCTATAGTTAGAAAATATGGAAGACCTGATTTGTTTATCACAATTACTTGCAACCCCAAATGGAAAGAAATAACTGAAAATTTAGAACCTTGGCAATCTGTTGAACACAGACCGGACTTGGTAGCTAGAGTTTTTCATTTGAAGTTGAAGGCTCTGATGAATGATATTACTAAAAATCATATCCTGGGTACTCCTGTGGCCAGAATTCATGTTATTGAATTCCAGAAACGAGGTTTGCCTCATGCACACATTCTGATCATTCTAAAAGACGAAGACAAGCCCAAGACACCGGAAAAAGTTGACCTATTGGTTTCAGCTGAAGTTCCTGATGAGCAGGCCAATCCAATATTATTTTCTTTCGTAACAAAACACATGATCCACGGTCCATGTGGAGAGCAAAATTTGAATTCTCCGTGCATGCAAAATGGAAAATGTACAAAGGATTTTCCGAAACAATATCAAAGTGAGACTTCTCTGGGAAATGACAGTTACTCCAAGTATAGAAGAAGTAATGATGGGAAAACAGCTATTTTAAATGATAAGACAATTGACAATAGATGGATTGTGCCGTACAATCCCTACCTTTTGCTTAAATATAATTGCCATTTAAACGTCGAAGTCTGCGCATCTATCCGAAGCGTCAAGTACCTTTTTAAATATGTGTACAAAGGACATGATTGTGCCAATGTGGCAATTCAAGAAATTGATAGTCTTAACCATAATGAAATTAAAACTTTTGTGGATTCTAGATATGTCAGTGCTCCTGAAGCTGCATGGAGAATTTTTGGTTTCAACATGCACCTTCAGTCTCATGTTGTTATTAAATTACCTATCCACCTGCCTGACCAACAGTCGGTATTGTTTAAAGAAAACGAGAATATCGCAGTGGTCACTGATCAGGCTGCCTATCGGAAAACAAACTAACTGCTTGGTTTGATATTAAATGAAACAGATGAAAATGCCAGAAACATTCTTTATCCCGATATACCAGTCCACTACGTTTGGATTGATGGAGCAAAAAAAAATGGAAGCCAAGACTTAGAGGGCAAGACAGAACGATTGGAAGGATGTATGTTGTGAATTTGGGAACTGATCCTCAGCGATATTGCTTGAGATTGCTTCTGCTCCACGTTCCGGGAGCAAATCTTTTGAAGAACTGAGGAATTATAATGGTACAAATTTTAACACATTTCAAGAAAGCTGCTAAAGCTAGAGGTTTACTTGAGGATGAAGATGTTTGGGAAAAAACTTTGGAGGAGGCTGCAGTTACCAATATGCCCAAACAACTTAGAGAGATTTTTGCCTTCATTTGTGTGTTTGCAGCTCCCTCGAACGCAGCGCATTTATTTGAAAAATTCAAGCTTCACATGGGAGACGACTTTGCTAGACAGCAACATGACCATTCTGAAAATTGTGAGTTGTGTCTTGCATTTATTTTGAGAGACATTGAGAATATCCTTCGACTGCAAGGGAAAAATTGTGAAATATATGGACTGCCTTCTCCACCAACCAGTATCTCTGTTAACAGTATAACCGAACAGTACGACATGCAACAACAACAGTCACTTACAGAACAAATGGTAAAAGCTTAAATGCGGAACAGAAATTGGCACTTGACATTATAATTTCTGCAGTTATCAATGAAAATTTAGCGCAACGCTGCTTCTTCCTTGACGGTCCAGGGGGTAGCGGAAAAACTTATTTGTATAAAATACTTTTAAGTTCGATTCGAGGAGAGGGTAACATAGCTTTAACTGTTGCATCTACCGGAATAGCTGGAAACTTACTCGATGGTGACAGAACATATCATTCAATGTTCAAACTTTACCCTCCACTGGATGAAACTACAACTTCCAAAATAAAAGAAACATCGACTGAAGCTGAAAATATTATAAATGCGCGAATTATTATTTGGGATGAGTCCACTATGGCTCCTGCCATAGCTCTGACTGCTGTTGATAGACTTCTGAAATCTTTAATGAAAAACAATAAGCCGTTCGGAAAAAAAGTTTTTGTTCTTGGAGGAGTCTTTAGGCAAACCTTACCTGTTGTGCCGCATGGTTCAAAATCTCAAGTTGTTCAGACGAGCATTAAGTATAGTCCATTGTGGGACAAATTTCAGATTTTGAATCTTACGAATAATGTTAGATCAGCAGACCCAGCATTTAGTAACTGATTAATGAAGCTGGGTAACGGCGACCATGAAATGTTTCCTCGTTAACTGAAGATATGATCCACATTCCTTCAAACTTAATTTGTGAGGGAGATCTAATAAAGCAAGTATTTGGGCTAAAATTATCTCCAGACAATGTGAATGAATTTGCCAGCAAAGCAATATTGTGTCCAAGAAATTCTGCTTCTGACAAAATTAACGAAAAAATTCTGAACATTCTCGAAGGAGAAACGGTCACATATCTTAGCTTAGACTGTATTAAGGATGCTACTGATGAAGATAATCACCGGTATCCTGTTGAGTTTCTTAATAGCGAAACTCCATCAGGCATGCCACCACATGTATTGAATTAAAAAATAGGTGCAATTACCATGCTCCTGCGTAAACTGAACACTAAAAGAGGTCTGTGCAACGGTACTAGGTTAATAGTCAAGAACTTAAAATCCAACTTAATTATTGCTGAAGTTCTTACTGGTACTGCTAAAGGAGATATTGTTTTTATTCCGCGTGTTGACCTGTGTCCTAGAAGTCCTGATTTACCATTTCAGTTGGCAAGACGACAATTTCCGGTCAAACTTGCATTTGCAATGACCATTAATAAGTCACAAGGACAAACGCTAGAATTTGTTGGTATTTATTTGCCTGAGCCTGTGTTTAGTCATGGACTATTATATGTTGCATGTTCTCTAGTACGACGTAGTTGCAATACCAAATTCAAAATTGATCAAGGACCCCAACAAGGAAAATTACTACTAAAGTCTGATCAATACTTCACCAAAAACGTAGAATGTAAAGAAATATTTAACCACTAATCTGAAAACAATATGCATCAATCATGAAATTGTTTAAGGTTTTTTTGTTGATCAACTCCGAGTGATGGTGGGCCCTTAAACTATAAAACCCAAACCCAGTAAATTATTTAAATAATTTTTTTTTTCATTTTCTTAGTGTGTTTCATTTCAAGAAAGTCGACTGGTAAAAGGCGAGATTAAATAAGTAGTTTTATTGTATGGGTAACAGCTGCTTTATGAAGTGGTCATCGATATGCACTTTAAACAGGTATTTCGAACCCCATGTCCTGGAGCTCTTCCTTCAAATCTGCTGTGGGGTAAGTTTGAGGGATGCCCCTGAAAACTACTTTAATCAGCTTTACTGCCCAGTGGGGAAGGTAAAGTAGGGAGTTTTGTTGGCTGCAAGCATGTTTGTTACATTTAAGTAATCTTCTGTAGTAGTGAATGTGAATTTAATTTTGTCACCACCAGCTGTTTTGGCAGCGAAGGGACCTTTTACTGCATTGGCCACCCAGTCGTGTAGTTTTTTGTAACTCTCCTCGAACTGAACAACGATGGGTGGGATGTTGGAGTTCTTCTTTGCCTCCTGTGTATCGTTTGATTCCTGCACTACATCTTGCAGAGGCTGGAATGGGTTTGAGGTCTCAACGACCTGCGCTGTGTCAGTGGTTGGAGATGCCCTTGCTGTACGACAGGGAGAGATGAATTGCTGTTCATCATGGTGTTGAGGCACTTGCGGTGATGGCTTCACTGTTGCGGCTGATGCAGCGGATAGTAAACTGAGGTCTACTGAGTAGGATAGTATGCTGTGGGTTGCTGGAAAGGAAGTAGCTCCCGTTATCGACGGTCGGCTCTTATTCTGTTTCTTGGCCCCCTTGACTTTAGGTTCAGTGGCCCGTTTCTTGTATAGATTCTTGTCATCAGAGGTGGCAGCAGAAGTGACTGCCCCCCACGCTTGCGGGAGGCTGAGGTTTCGCATTCCATGTCCAGGTAGTCAAGTTCAGTAGAGATGGATTCGTTGTCCGAAGTCAAGGCCGGAAATTCGTCATCATCGAGAGAAAAGGCTTTGTCCCCAGTCGAGTTGTCATGATGTCGCCCAGTTCCGAAGACGTTTGAAGGCTGCAGGGGTGACAGGAGTGTTGCTCTGACCCTTAGTTGTCACCGTAGGGTTTCCGGATCAGAGACAACCCTACGCTTACGCTCGGGGGTTCCACTCCCGCAGTAGTGGGCCGTGGAGCGGTAATTCCCTAACGCCTCGGGCAGGGAGGGCAAGGCAGTCCCCAAAAAAGAGGAAGGAAGCCTCTTCCTAGCTTCGCTTCGCAAGCGAGAAGGAATTCGCATAAACTAGGATACAGCACCAGTAGCAAGTGTACACGAATACCGTCCGCAGAGTGAGTGAGTCAGTACAACGCTGGTGTATATCTACGCCTGGTCCCACAACCGACCAATCACAGCAACGGAATGGTTACGTCATTGGAGTCAGCCAATCGGAAGTCGACAACGTTCCTGGCTCGTTTCAGTTCCGCCATTCAGTCCAGTTCTCGTTGTTCCTTCAGTTACAACAGACCTGATGATGGCGGCGGTGCAAGTCGCCGAAAGCTTGTGGTTAGAAAATGTGATACGGCGGCAAACCCGCGAAGAATATGTATCAATAATACGCAGGGAAAGACTTATCTTTCATATTAAATATCTCTACGGGGAGGATATGCACAAACGAGTAACACATCTAGAAAAGTTGCGAAAGAAGAAAGCCAGACTTTTGTGTTCCTTGACATTCTTATTGAGATGTCGAAATAACAATATTTTACCTCGTTTTTGTCTGGTTGGCCATTGCATTACAAGCACTAAAGCTGACCGTATTCTGCGTCGCGCCAGTTTTTCGCTCCTTCGAAAACGCATTCGTTACACGCGCTTTGAGCTTGACCGTAACGCACGAGAATTGTTTCACTGCCATCTGGAACTTGCAGCCAAACTGTCTCCGACCTCCTGGGAATGGGTGGATGCCGCTACTTCTGCACAAGGTAGCTTGGAGTTTGACAGAACATCGGCCAGACAGATTTCCAAATTCAATCATCTGTCACAGGCACATAGGCCTTCTGAGGAGGGAAACTTCAAACGTGTGGTAGTAAACCTGACTGGTACACAGCTGGACGAAGCGACTGAGAAAGTTCTATCCAAAGGGTTAAACTTTGCCCCAGCTCCTGATAAGGTTCCTGTAAAGGATATAATCTGTGCGGTTGAAATAGCTGCTCGAAAGCTTCCAGGGGAGGCGGCTGAAGAAATCCGAAGGGAAACGTGCAGAGTTCTGGAGAAAGCCAAACCACCTAGGCCCAACACCACAAAATCGGAACGCTCCGCTCTCCGTGCGTTGCGTCGGAATGAAGAAGTTGTAGTGTTACCTGCGGACAAAGGGAATGCCACTGTCCTGCTTACTTCTGATATGTATGAATCTAAAATACAGAAAATGCTTGATGACAACGCCTACAAGCCCCTCAATGGTGATCCTACTTCCAGAGTTGAGAGGAAAGTGTCAGCTCTTGTTAAGAAGGCCAGTTTTACGCCTGATGTCGTCAAGTACCTTCGACCTCGTGCCGCCAGACCACCTAGGCTTTACGGCCTGCCAAAAATCCATAAAGAGGATGTGCCTTTACGACCGATTGTAAGTACTATTCGTAGTCCCACATATAACTTGACCAAGCATTTGTCTAAGATGCTTAGACCCTTCGTAGGTAATTGTAGGCACCATGTTAAGAACTCGACACAGTTTGTCGGTACGCTCCAAAAGATGCGATTGTCGGAGTCGGATATTATGGTTAGCTTTGAAGTTGTATCGCTTTTCACAAAGGTTCCTTTGAGAGACACTCTACAGCTGTTAGAAGGTCATTTTGAACCTAACTTGGTTGATCTGTTCGATCTAGTGCTCACTTCGACTTACTTTACCTATGGTGGGAATTTTTGTGAACAGACTGATGGTGTGGCAATGGGGTCTCCATTATCTCCTGTAGTAGCCGATCTTTTTATGGACCAATTTGAAGATCGAGCAATTGAAACATCCGTCCTCAAACCAACATGCTTCTATCGTTATGTGGACGATACTTTTGTTGTTTGGCCCCATGGGATCCAGAGTCTTTACGAATTCATGGACCATCTCAAAAGTATTCATGAAAACATCAAATTCACAATGGAGCTAGAGAAAAATGGTAGCTTGCCCTTTCTAGATATTTTAATCCAGCGAAGACCTGATGGAACCCTGTCACATAGTGTATACAGAAAAATAACACATACAGACCGCTATTTACATGCCAATAGCTTCCACCATCCGGCGCAGAAGAACATGGTGTTATATACGCTTGTACCCAGAGCAAAGGTAATTTCAGACGCTGATAACCTTCAGGCCGAACTCGAACATCTCCGCAATTCCTTCATGCGGAAGGGATACCCGATCCCATTGATAGAACGGGCACTTCGGAAGAAAAAGGCAGATATACGTAATATTGAGGAAGAAGAACAACCTAAAGATCTTGCCTTCATCCCGTACGCAGGTAGCATCTCCGGGAAAATCGGCAGGATTTTAAAACGACATGGAATCAAGTGCATTTTCCGCCCTCCTGCCAAAATACGGGATTTTCTGCGTCCAGTGAAAGACGATTTGGGTTTAAAAACACCGGGAGTGTACAGCATACCGTGCCAATGTGGTAAGAATTATATTGGTCAAACCATCCGCACTATCCAGGCCCGTGTGACTGAACACCAACGCAACATCCGGTTGTTTCAACTAGAAAAGTCTGCTGTGGCACAACACGTTATCGAAAATGGTCACAGTATGGATTTCGATAAGGTGAGAGTTTTAGCCAAGTGTTCCTTCTTCTGGGAATCTGTAATCAAAGAAGCTATAGAGATACGTCTTAATAATAATAATATGAACAGGGACTTGGGTGTATGGCTCAGTGACGCATGGAAGCCAGTTTTTGCCATTCTTAAACAACCAAGTGTCTCGCTGACGGACGATAGGAGAGTGGAGAGTGGAGCACGGCGTATCGGTCCGACTACATCTACAGCTGAATCTGTAGCCGACCAATCAATGACAAGTATTACAGAACTGGGGTTATAGTCAGCCAATCGGAAGACCGCATGCTCCCTATGTATTTCTCGAGCGCGAGCATTTCTCGAGTTAAACATCATAATTAATGATAGTAAATGTTTATAAGCATATGTAATGTGGGATATTTCATTAAAGAAGTCTTTGGATTCTTCTTTGTGAGAATAATGTGAACGATGACGCTATGAGAACAGTTATTGTGTCAGCCAATCCGAACACCGCTTGGCTTCCTAAGGTTTCTCGAGATTAAAAATCATGATTAATAGTGGTGGAATAATGTAAACGGTGATACAATATGAACAGTGACTTGATGCGAACATTGACGTAGATAATCCATCTTCTTTCCATTTTAACAACCTGGGCTTTGGTTTCACTGTGGAGCCAACTACACACATGACACCTTTACTGCCTTAGGTTTCAGGCAGGTGGAGGGTGGAGTATTTGTCCGTAGACATTGCCTCCAACATCACGAAGGGGTTACAATACTATTAACTTTCGGTGTGTCTGCTTGATGGGTGTCAGTTTGCTAATATACTGAGCGGTCTTCTATGCCTGTCAAAGCCGTTGTCATAGCTTCCAAGCGAGTTGACCGCAGGGTTGTTGCATTGTCTGGTGCTGTTGTAAAATTTTTCAGCCAGCTTTCCTTCAGTTTAGGTATGCCGGCGGCCTCGTGGAGTGCATCCGTGGGGAACCGACACGGGAAGTGTAGGGCTCTCTTTAGGGCTCTATTTTCAATAATCTTGAGTTTTCAGAGTTGCCTGTCGCTGGCGTATGCCCACACAGGACATGCATACTCCATAATTGGGCGTTTGAGCGATGTATAAATCTTGACTCCTGTTGAAGGGGCTAGCTTGCTATCTTTATTTAGTATGGAGTAAACACTGTCGAGCCTGGTGCTTGCTCTCCGACGGACTTCGGTGATGTGGCAACACCAGTTCAGTCTCTTGTCTAGAGTCACCCCCAGGTAGTATGCCGTGATGGACCATGGAATTTCTCTGCCATGTAGGCGAAGTGTTGGGTCAGGATGAGTAGGTTGGCGGGCACCAAGTCGTTTGGTTAATATGATGGCTTGGGTCTTGGTGGGGTTTATATCAATACGCCACCTCCTAGCCCAGGCCTCTATTACTTGTAGGACTTCCTGCAGCCGTCGGGTAGCCAGTGTTCTACTGCGGCTGGAGGCTAAGTACGCAGTGTCGTCGGCGTAAGTAGCTGTCAGAACACCGTTGCTAGTCGGAACGTCGGCAGTGTAAAGAGAGTATAGCACGGGCCCAAGCACAGAGCCCTGCGGCACCCCTGCCTCGATGTTCCTGGTGAGCTTTGTCCACCTTTACGCTGAAGGTCCGGCCGGTGAGGTAGGATTTTAGTAGCTTCACGTATGACCGCTGGATACCCTGTTCATAGAGATTGAGCAGAAGTCCCGGATGCCACACGGAGTCGAAGGCACGCGAAATGTCGAGAAGTACCATGGCGCTGTAGTTCTTGAAGTTGAAAGCGTGGGTCACTGCTTCTACAACCCGTATCAGCTGCTGGGTGGTCGAGTGTCCACGTCGAAATCCTAGCTGGTGATCTGGAATAACGTTGGCGTCTTCGATGAATGCAGACAGGCGTTTTAATAACAGCCGTTCGAACACTTTGCTAATGGCTGGGAGCAAACTTATGGGCCTGTAGTTCTGGGGTAGATGTTTGTCTTTTCCGGTCTTGTGAATACCCACAATTATAGCGTGTTTCCACAGTTGAGGGTAATGCTGACTTCTTAAGATGGCATTGAAGATAGCGGCGAGGTGAACAGAGAGGCCTCTGGTGGTAGGTTCCTGAGGAGGGTGTTTCTGATCTCGTCACGCCCTGATGCTTTCTGTGGGTGCAGTTTCAATAGGTAACTGGCAACCTCTTCCGGAGTGATATCATCTATTTGATGGTCATCTTCAGCGTCGAGATAGACTCTCAGTGATGCAGTGATGTGGGTGGGGTTCACATTTGTTTGCGAAGGCCGAAAATTCTTCACAAAGACATCAGCCAGTGCGTTGGCCTTTTCCTCCGAAGTGACTGCTAGGACTCGCCTCGCCGTGCAGAGGGGGAAGTCGCTGCCTTCGCCTGATGAGTCTTCTAGTTTGAAGCCATAGAGACCCATCCTCCGGATGGAGCATAGAGACTCTTGCTTCCCACTCTTGATTCCGATGTTGAATCAGGGAAGCTTTAATATCCCTCTGCAAGCGATTTAGTAGTCTCCTGGTCACCTGATTTCTCGTGAGCTTCCACTCTTTGGCAATTCGATTTTTATGACGGATTTTAGCCAGGAGGTGTGGGGGAAGCTGCGGAGTGGGAGCTGGTCATGGTGTCCTAATTGGAGTGGAGGCTGCAGTTGCATCTTTGACTGCTGCCTCAAAAGACTGAAGGGCAACGTCAATGTTGTCAATTTCAGGTGGGTCGGCTAGGTTAGTCTGTAGGTGCGCCTGGTAACGTCTCCAGTTAGTTTTGTGGAAGTTGAAAGATGGTTCTTTTTCAGTTTGACAGGGACCAACCTCAACCTCAATCATAACCGGACAGTGATCTGAAGAAAGTCGGTTTATGACTGAGGTGGCGACATAGCCCTGGATGCCCTTGGTGATGACTACGTCTAGTACATCTGGTCTGTTGCCGTTGCTTGGGTAGTGCGTGGGCTCTTCTGGTGCCCATACGCACATATTGTACCTGTTTGTTTGGCGTCTCAATGCTATATCCGCTGTGTTATTGTACCTACTATTCCAGTCGGAATGTTTGGCATTAAGATCGCCGCCGATCAGGACTTTACCGCTGACATCTGCCAGAGCCGTGAAGTCGGCTTCTTCAAGCTGTCTACGAGGTGGTCGGTAGCATGAAATGATGGTTAGCTTCCCATTTGCCGTGGCCACTTCAATTCCAACGGCTTCCATCTGTTGGAGAGGCGGTAGAACAATTTCATGATGTGTAATACTATTCTTAATGAAAACCGCGACTCCACCTTCTGCGGTGGGTCTGTCGCGGCGGTAACAACTGTAATTGGCTACTGCAATTCGCAGGCCGGGTTTCAAGAAGGTCTCTGAAACCAGACATATGTCAACATCTTGGTCTCGAAGGAACTGTCTGAACTCAAGCAGTTGGTTGTACATGCTATTAGCATTCCAAACACAGAAAGATATGGAGTGAATATGTGGCTGTCTATCCATTATGGTTGCAGTGTGGGCACTTTGGGACAGCTAGAGCATCAGTTACGGCGCTGGTCATTTTTTCCAGCTGCTCGGTAAGGTGGCACATCATCTTCAGAGCAGACTCCATCATGTTGGTAAGTCTGTCTAGGTTCTATTGCGCTTCGCGGTCCGATTCTACTGTGTTTCTTTGCTGATGCAGGGAGACGTGGTGACCAGTAGGTGGGTCGACTGATTTGTTTCGTTGCTCAGTTAACGTTGATGCAGATGGGACAGCGGGGTAACCGCTAGGGGCAACACGTTCGTTTCTGGAAGTGGTATTGTCTTCTCTCGGCAACAGGGGTTGTTGTTTGGTTACATTGCTCGATCCTATCTTTCTCCTCCGCCTACGGCGCAGCTGCGACGCGGACATCTTCTTTAACGTGACAGAGGGAGCCTGATCTTGCCCTGTTGCGGGACGGTTACCCTGCTGCTCCGGAGCTGGAGCCTGGTCTTGCCGCGCTGTGCTGTTTGTTATTGATGCACGGTCCGGTTGTTTTTCTAATTCAGTTGGAAGGCCTCTAAGTCGGTTTCTGGCTCTCTTATAGGTCGGGCAGCCTTTGTAGCTGGCGACGTGTCCACCTCCGCAGTTGGAACACTTGGCGGAGTCTCTTCCTTTCAGCAAGGTGTATTTGGTGGAGTCATGTTGTTCTGCGCACTTAACGCAGGCTGGAGGCATTTTGCAATTCTTGGCCACGTGACCGAAACGCTGGCAGTTGTAACATTGCGCAGGTCCGGTCGTTGCCCGAAGTTTCTCGACCTTCACTTGGAGGTGGCAAATTCTCTCCACCCCAAAGATTGCCCTGTTTTCCTGGCAGTCCGCAAGAATCACCAAGAATAGTGGCATTAATATGTTGCTGCCTGGGCGGCGAAGTTGGGCCACTGTTTGAACAGTAAACCCCATCTCTGAGAGTTCTTCTTTCAGATCTTCAGTGGGCAGTGTTCTTGGTATGCCCCTGAAGACAACTTTAAGTAGCGGGACTGCTCCCACTGGAAACGTGTAGTATGGGATATTGTTGTCCTGCAACATCCCTGTAGCAGCTGAGTAGTCTTCTGCTGTTGTGAAGGTGAACTTTATCTTATCACCACCGGCAGTTTTGGCAGCGAAGGAGTTCTTCAAACAGCTTCGACCTTATCGTGGAGAGTCTTATAACTCTGCTCAAATTGCACCACGATTGGAGGAATGTGAGCGAATCTCTGCACTGGTGGTGTTGGTTCAGGCTGTGATGTTGGTTCAGGCTGCAGAGATTGGAACTGGTTTCTAGTTTCAACGATGTTGGGGTCCAGCGCTGGTGGAGGTTTGCTAGTGATTTTGGGAAAAGCAAAGCCTTCGTCATCAACTCGTTGGTGAGATTGTCTCCCAACAGCTGGACTAGCTGGGCTTCTTGGTTTCAGCGCAAGTGGTGTGGCAGTCACCTGGTCAGTTGCCTCCTTCCTCTTCTTCAGCGTCTTCCTATCTTTACTGGCTATATTCCTCTCTAGTTGTTTTGTGCAAACACTGATGGTATCGCCCCTTCTTGGGTGTTTGATAGTTTCTGCAGCAAGGGGAGAGATGCGCCTCTTTGCTACGCGTGGTTCACCAAGTCCTTGTGGGAGCTGGGGCGTCAACATGGGACTTGATGTGTCCTTCCTTGTGTCAGGGTTCTGACTGTAGTTCAGCTCCGTCACGTTCTCGTTTTCTTCTGGAGAGGTTCAGCGCGGAGAGTTGATGAGGTTGTCAGGCGCCGACGTACAGGATGGGTTCACTTCCATCTCGTTGTCCTCCGGTGAAGGCGAGCGCGGGGAGTCGCTGTAGACTTCGGGGGCCGAAGCGCAAGAAGTGCCAATTGAATCAGACATTATTGAGGTATAAGGCCTAAAGGGAGTGTTGTTCCGGTCCGTTGTTGTCACCGTAAGGTTGCCCGAACCGGAAACAACCCTATAAACTTGCGCCAGGGGGTTCCACTCCCGTAGGAGTGGGCGGTGTGGCGGTAAAACCCTATTAGCTCGGAAAGGGTGGGCAAAGGATATCCCCAAAGAAGAAGAAGAAGCAGCTCACTGTATTCTTCACTGGAGCAAACAGTGCCCGCATACGCGAGCAAGAGCTGTCTAACCTCAATGCACTCGTATGCGAACCGCTGTAGCCCGTCGAGTCGACTACACGCTTAGCCTAATCACAGCTAGCTCGTTCTTTTTGAGCGGGTGTATAGCAGGAAAGACTTTTGCTAGAATACTGCTAAATCGCCTTAGAATTATTTCAGAGAGAGTACTTCCAGAATCTCAATGTGGATTCCGTGCCTCGAGAGGCACCACAGACATGATCTTCTGTGCTAGACAACTTCAAGAGAAGTGCAGAGAACAACAAAAGCCTCTCTTTCTGGTATTCTATGATCTAGAGAAAGCTTTTGACACCGTGCCTAGATCTGCAATGTGGATGGTATTAAGACGATTTGGATGCCCTGAACATTTTCTGGGATTGATTAGAGCACTCCACGATGGTATGGTTGGTCAAGTCCTTTATCAGAATGACGCCTCTGAAAAGTTCCCTATCACAAATGGTCTGAAACAAGGTTGTGTACTTGCACCAACACTTTTTGCCCTATATTTGGCAGCAATGCTCTACGAAACGTCATCTACCCCCAACACAGGCGTGGAGATCAGATACCGGTTTGACGGAGGACTATTTAATCCAGCAAGACTCCGCTCATCAAGATTAACTTTCCTCACCCAGGTAACAGAACTGCAGTATGCAGATGACAACACCTCTCCAGCACATACTCCTCAGCAGATACAACAGTCCGTAAACTACTTCAAGGACGCATATGACCGTTTTGGCCTGACCATCAACACCCGAAAAACTAAAGTGCTAGCGCAACCTGCCCCTGGAGCTACACTCCCAGTCTTTGATGTTACCATCTCCGGCACAGCCCTTGAGCAAGTAGATAGCTTCTCCTACCTTGGAAGCATTCTCTCTACACAGTGCACAGCAGAGAAGGATGTAGAAAACAGAATTCATGCAGCACACATAGCCTTTGGACGACTTACTCGGCGAGTGTTCCTAAACAAAGATCTTAATTTAAGCACCAAGCTGATGGTCTACCAAGCTGTAGTTGTCTCCACGTTGCTGTATGGGTGTGAGACATGGACACTCTACAGGCGAGATATTAAGAAAATGGAGCGATTTCACCAGCTAAAACTTCGCTCTATAATGAACATTAAATGGGACGACTATGTGTCCAACATTAGAGTCTTGGAAAGAGCTCAAATGTATAGCATTGAAGCCCTCATCATCAGCCACCAACTTAGATGGGTTGGACACGTTCAACGTATGAGCAACAGTAGACTCCCTCGCCAACTTTTATACGGTGAGCTCAGCACTGGCAGCAGACCTCGCGGTGCCCCTAAGAAACGCTACAAAGATCAGTTCAAGAAGACCCTGAAGAAAACTAATATAGACCTTACCACCTGGGACAGCCTCACAAAAGACCGCGTTCTATGGCGCAAAACTACCTCCGCAGCAGTGGCACGTTTCGAAGAGGAGCGGCGAAGTCTGGCAGCTGAATCCCGTTTAAGGCGGAAAGCCCGACAAACCCTACCGCGCCAGCCACCCACATTTGGGTGCAGTGTGTGCGGACGACTGTTCTATGCAAGAATCGGCCTGATCAGCCACCAGCGCACACACAAATAAACACGCAAGAGAGCAACATAAACTCGGAAACGAGTATGGCCGACGACGACGACTGCGGAGTAATTGTCCTAGGACATTTCCTCCTAGTCGTTTGAAGGAACAGGTCTTCGCTGTCGATATGTCTTCATGTTGGCTATCGATGTTTTCTTCAGTTGATGTTGTCTTCACAGGATAGAATACCGGCACATCTGCCATCTCAGAAATGACACACCAAATTTTTGCTGTGGCGTCCATTAGTGCTGCCACGGCGTGTGTCGCAAGTCTTCCTTTGAAGCCAGGTGGTTGACGAGGTTCTTGAGTAGATCTATGAGGGCATCCAGTCGGTCTTCTTTTGAGGCTCCAACTTCTTCTTCTGTCTTGTTGATGGATGGTGAAGAGGAATTTGATGCTGCTGTGGCGATCCAGAACTCGACTGCCGCTGCTGTCCTCAGACTACATTATCCGGGTGGCCTAGTTCCCGGAGTGTGGGGAAGTTCTTACGTTTATCGTATCTCCTTCCAGTTTAGCTGTATTAAGGTTTCATTATTGGTATGGCATAATGGGAGTAGTCAGCTCCATGTTCGTCATTGTAGTAGGAGGTGGTCGGGCGACCTGATGTTGTCATTATAATGTACTCTGTTGCCAAGTCTGGCTATAAGTCTGTTTTCGGACCTCGTACACTTGTTGTAGAATTTGGTGGCAGTTTCTTTGAAACGCTGTTTCAATGTTTGTAAACCACTGACTTGATGTAAGACAGCGGTAGGCGTTTCTCTTGGGAGTTTGCAAGCAAACAGGATGGCCCGGTTTTGCACAGTTTGGAGCTTTTTGATATGTGTGGTCGCTGCGTTTCCCCACACAACGGCAGCGTACTCTAACACCGGTCTGACCAGCGATGTATAAATTCCAAGAGCCTGGTCAGCTGGTAAGGTGGTTGTTGGTTTGAGTATGGGGTAGAGTGTCCGCATTCTGCCGCTGCTTTTTTTTTTTTTTTAAATCACTGCCTCAACGGCGTTATACAGCCCCGCTACGATTTGTAGCTTTATCTGTGGTTTCACTGATCGTGATGGATTTTATTTTCGCGAAATGTGCACTTTGGGGGAAAACCGGCTTTGACCGTAGTGATTACGGTCTGTGTGGAAACCCTTTTGATATTCTTATTTGTTTGATACGTAACTGATATCATGTGGTCAGTTGGGGATCATTGCCGCAATCAGTTGTGTTAACAACTCGACGATTTTCCCAAGCTGATTTACTTGTCTTGGCTCTTGATTACAGCATTGGTGCCCGTGTTGGTCATTTGATTTGGTCGGCGGATGATTATTGAAGTGGCTTGATGACCATCTCTGAGGTCCTTCCGGTCTTCTCATTTGTTGGGAGTGACTGGGTTGACGCTGGCCTTGACGGCTTCTGATGGCTGCTTGTAGCTTTCTTCTTATGGGGCATCCCCCATAACTGGCGGCGTGGTTAGAGCCACAGTTTGCACACGTCGGCGTTGCGTCACGCGGACGTGTGCAAACCAGGTTGTTATGACTCCCTCCGCAGCGAACGCAGCGCACTTGCTTGAGACAGTCGGAAGCTTGATGCCCGAAGCCTTGGCAGCGGAAGCATTGATGTAACGTTGCCATCGGTCTCCGCTTCTGTGGCCTCTTGTTGGAATTCAGTATACTCCTTTTCATGACTTGGCTGCTTGCCGGGACGGATGACTCGGTTTCCTCAGGCTTTCTTGTATCTGGTGCAGGGCGTGAGGAGGAATTGACATCTTGGATTTTTCCCTCATCCATGTTGCAGGAGTCTCTTGGAACTGTTTCTTTTTGATGAACCCCTGTTGTTGTATGCCGAGTGTTTTCTTGGAAGTCCATGTAACTTATGTTCCTAGTTGCTAGGAATTGCTTGATATCTTCGAGTTCCTCTTGGCTCATACAGGTGACCAGCAGCTGGGTTGGCACTGAGCATGTATGCGCCAATGAGGACTCATTCTGATGGGCTTCTCTTGACGGAAAACGGTCTTGGTCATGTCTGATGCTTTCCTGGTGCACGAAGTCCCCGCGGTTTGACGTCAACGATGCCTCTTGCTCCATCGATTCCTCTACATTGTTGCTTGGGCTGCGGGGGCTGTGGAGCGTTCGAAGGAGGTCTGCAAAGTACTCCTCCTCCTTAAAGTTCTTGGAGAGGACAAGTGGTAGATTAACATGGCGAGACCAGTCTTTCGTTTTTGAGATGATGGGTTTGGCGTTTAGTGCTTGTGCCGGATCCGAGAGAGTTTGCTTGAGTTTCTTGAAGTTCTTGCTAGGGATATCCCACGCAAACAGCATTTCCCCGGCTTTGACTCGGAGCTGCACTTGGAGCGGAGATTCATCGGCGTAATAGAATTCCTCGAACTTTCTCGGTGTGAAGGGCTTGAACTTGTACTTATTGCCTGCGCTCTCGCAGTAGAAGTAAATGACGTTCTCCTCTTTCTTGAAATCGTCGTGGTCGATGAGAGCGGCTTTTGGTGACGACCATGATACCCACGATGATTCGTCCGCTCCAGACACCTCCGACCAGGAATCCTCTTGGCGATTCGCAGCAGGGGTGTCGTACTGGGCAGGACTCTCATCGGCGTTGACTTCTGCCGAATGCCGTGGCGTACTTGTATCCGGAGGCGAGGGTTGCTTCGGTGATGCAACGTCTTGAAACGATATCGTCTCAGCTCGGTGCGAAGGACCAGACTGCGACGATACAGGACGCTGCTTCCGTACCATACTTGATGCCGGTCGAGAGCTCGGGCGGGTGTGCGTGCCTTGCTTACTTCTCGACTTGGTGCGGGCTGCGTATGGAGCCTTGGACTCCAGTGCTGCCGAGTCTTGCGAAGTTGCTGCTTCCACTTGTCACAACCGAGGAAAGAAGCTGCGTGCTTGGATCCGCAGTTGCAGCAGACTGGCTCATCCCGGGGTTTTTTGCAGTTTGCAAGATTAAATCCGCCTCCGCAACGGACACACCTGACCGGTTCAGTGCAGTCCCTGGCATAGTGCCGGAATTTTTGGCACCTGAAGCACTGGACCGGGATGCGTGAGGGCGGTTTCGCTGCTATGGTCTGCGTTGTGGCATTGCGTGGGGGCGGTTTCTCAACGATTGTCGGCGTTGCGTCGCTGGTACTCGTATCATCAGGGAGCATGTTGTTGTGGCCCTCTAGATTCTGCTGCTCAGAGGTTTCATTTTCCACTGCAGTGGTGTTAACTTCTTCTCCGTCGTGGAAAATGATGTGATGGGTGGAGTGATTCTGTAGGATGTCTATAACTGTCTCGAAGTCGATGAGGCAGGCCGGCAGTATCTTTACCCCTTGTTGGTGAGGCCAACAGAATAGGGGCAACTTCGTGCGGTGATGCAGATAGGCCAGGATGTCGGTGTAGTTTCTCCTGTAGCGGGCAAAGATGAGTGGCACTGGGCCCTCCTCTGCGTAGGCTGATGATTTCTGCGGTGTCCTCCTGATCGGAGTGGTCAGGAAGTTACGGCCGGTCGTCGAATTAAAACAGAACGTTTTGAATCGTCCCCTGATGAGGTCGGCGTACTTCTCCCAGTCAAAGTCGCTAGCTAGAGGGGTCGGAAACACTAGCGCTTCCGGCCACTCTGCGACTCCCGCTGGGAGAATCTTCTCTGCAAGATGGCTATGTTCTCGACTTGAGAGAACCATCTCGAAGGTGGCGAAGTCGCTGGTTGGAACTTCCCAGCAGAATTGCAGATCATCCAGTAGGATTGCGATGAAGAACTTCCATTTCTTGGGGTTTCCACGGTCCAGGCGTCGTCTCCATAGCTTCATCGACAACTCTTCAGGCCTGACGCTTTCAACAACGCGTTCCGAGGCTCCTGCCGGTAGAAAGGAGGCTTCGGCGTAGAAGCCGATTTCTACTGGGAACGCAAACTTGTTGTTCCTCTTCTTCTTCGACTTGGCTTTCTGCGTCGCGGCGGCGTCAGTAGATGCAGCGGTGTCTGCCATGGCCAGGAGTCGTCGAGTCGACTGTCAGTACAACGCTGGTGTATATCTACGCCTGGTCCCACAACCGACCAATCACAGCAACGGAATGGTTACGTCATTGGAGTCAGCCAATCGGAAGTCGACAACGTTCCTGGCTCATTTCAGTTCCGCTATTTAGTCCAGTTCTCGTTGTTCCTTCAGTTACAACAGACCTGATGATGGCGGCGGTGCAAGTCGCCGAAAGCTTGTGGTTAGAAAATGTGATCCGGCGGCAAACCCGCGAAGAATATGTATCAATAATACGCCGGGAAAGACTTATCTTTCATATCTTTCATAGAAAGACAAACATACACACACACTCATATATCAATGCATTCACACAGTTCCATGCATCACCACACACATTCCCATAACTGGAGGAACGGGACTGAACCCACTAGATCCAAACTGAATAATTACAGGATGTGTCAAGTTTGACATCACCGCCACATCTCTCCCACACCGCAACCCTTTCTGTAATATAGTAACATGTGACCCATGTACCATGAGTTGCAATAGATACTTGACTATCAGACAGATATTATAACCTGTATATTCAAACTAGGTTTCTCCCACAAATCCATAAATCTCTATACACAAGCAAAAACAAACATAACTGGAGGGATTGCAAAATCATAAGTCCAGACAGACGTGTTTAAGAAAGGTATCACCATATTTACGCATACAGACACAGAGAGAGACGCACAAACACTCACATTTCCATGCCTATAGCGAGCTAGACACTACAACCAGCCTAATCATGGTGACGAAAAGTGGGGCAGAACCCCCCATGGATTAAGACTGGGCAAAATATCATCATTAACATTTTTTCCAAGTACCAAACTCTTCACATCGACATCGTATCATTTAACTCAAACTACAGACCTCTCTGCCTTTCGGTATCATGTGTGCTAGGAACTAAACTGTTCACATCATCAGTACCACAACGTCTACCCCACACCTAAGCCTTTTCTGATATTTAAGAATATTTTCCCACGTACCACGAGTATCAGTAGACACATCAGACAGATATCATAACTCCCATATTCATACTAGGTCTCACGCAAAAATCCATTAGTCACCACACACAAGCACACACAAACATAACTGGCTAAAAAACCATCGTACAGACGTTAGAGTGTGTGCAAAGGATCACATGTTTTCGCTATATACCTCAGTACTTATCCCATACGGATTATTCATCACACGCAATTGATTACATGTATCATCAACGCAGAGGTTGCCAGTGACTGTGAAATCTCAAAGTCGAGTAGAATCCAATGGTGATAGACACAACCGCATAGGAACACACACATACACACACACACTCACATGTCCACGCATACACTCAGTTCCATACATCACCACACGTAACTCGAGGAAAGGGTCTGATCATTCTAGATACAGACGGAATAGTTACAGGATGTGCGAAATGTGACATGTCTTAACCACACATCTCAGTGCTCATCACACCCAACTGATTACATCTACATAGGTGGCCACTGATGGAAAAATTTCGACACCTTCTGATTACATCTACATAGGTGGCCACTGATGGAAAAATCTCGAGTAGACTCCTATCACCATAATTAGACACACAACCACACAGGAACATGCACACACACATATGTCTATGCATATACCACAATTCCATATGTTAACTCATACATAGAAGTAACTGAAAGTAAGGGACTCCACACACGACGTCCACACTCAGGTGTTACATGATAGGCAGAGGATAGCATGTCTTTACAATATACCTCAGTGCCCACCACACTTACCTGATTCTTAATGTGCCATCAGTATAACTGATTGCTGAAACTAAACTCTTGGCAATGTTTGGTCAAAGTCATTTGTTAATGGTAGCTCCTCGAAAACAAATCTTTTGTCAATCTCCACAAGCGGGCGTGGCATACTGCGAAGAGAAATACCGCAACACGGCGGACCTAAAAACGCGGACTTCGATAAATTTCCGTTTTTTTCCACCATGACCTATTACCGGTAATTGCGTATTTAGGACCGAATACAGTAATTTCAAAGCGTCGAAAGCGGTTATATGCACCGCTAGAAACACAATATACCCGTCCGCTGTGATGAAGGGGAGCCCACACTCTCGCCGCGCCCGCCTGTGGAGATTGATCCCCGAGTTGTTTTCGAGGAGCTGCCATTAAAAAATGATTTTGACCAAACATTGCCAAGAGTTTAGTTCCAGCAACCAGTTATACTGATGGCACATGAAGAATCTGGTAAGTGTGATGAGCACTGAGATGTATTGTAAAGACATGCTGTCCTCTGCCTATCATGTAACACCTGAGTGTGGACGTCGTGTGTGGAGTCCCTTACTTGTATATATATGTTGACGTATAGAATTGTGGTATATGCAAGGATATATGTCTGTGTGCGTATTCCTGTGTGGTTGTGTGTCTTATTATGGTGATAGGAGTATATTCGAGATTTTTCCATCACTGGCCACCTATGTAGATGTAATCAGTTGGGTGTCGAGATTTTTGCATCAATGGCCACCTATGTAAATGTAATCAGTTGGGTGTCGAGATTTTTCCATAAATGGTATTCTATGTAGATGTAATCAGTTGGGTGTAATCAGTTGGGTGTAATGAGCACTGAGGTGTGTGGCAAAGACATGTCACACTTCGCCCATCCTGTAACTATTCAGTCCCTTTCCTCGAGTTACGTGTATGTGTGTGGTGATGTATGAGACTGTGTATATACGTGGTCATGTGAGTGTGTGTGTTCCTATGTGGTTGTGTGTCTATCACCATATGATTCTACTCGACTTTGAGATTTCACAGTCACTGGCTACCTATGCGTTGATGATACGTGTAATCAATTGGGTGTGATGAATAATCCGTATGGGATAAGTACTGAGGAGTATGGCGAAAACATGTGATCATTTGCACACACTCTAACATCTGTATGATGGTTTTTTAGCCAGTTATGTTCGTGTGTGTGGTGACTAATGGATTTTTGCGTGAGACCTAGTATGAATATGGGAGTTATGATATCTGTCTGATGTGTCTACTGATACTCGTGGTACGTGGGAAAATATTCTTAAATAGCAGAAAAGGCTTAGGTGTGGGGTAGACGTTGTGGTACTGATGATGTGAACAGTTTAGTTCCTAGCACACATGATACCGAAAGGCAGAGAGGTCTGTAGTTTGAGTTAAATGATACGATGTCGATGTGAAGAGTTTGGTACTTGGAACAAATGTTAATGATGATATTTTGCCTAGTCTTGATCACTGGGGGGTTCTACCCCACTTTTTCGTCGCCATGATTGGGCTGGTTGTTGTGTCTAGCTCGCTATAGGCATGGAAATGTGAGTGTTTGTGCGTCTCTCTCTGTGTCTGTATGCGTAAATATGGTGATACCTTTCTTAAACACGTCTGTCTGGACTTATGATTTTGCAATCCCTCCAGTTTGTTTGTGCAAGTGTATGGAGATGAATGGATTTGTGAATAAGACCTAGTTTGAATATGCAGGTTATAATATCCGTCTGATAGTCAAGTGTTTATTCCAACTCCTGGTACCTGGGTCACATGTTACTAAATTACAGAAAGGGTAGCGGTGTGGGAGAGACTTGGCGGTGATCTCAAACTTGACACATCCTGTAACTATTCAGTTTGGATCTAGCGTTTTCAGTCCCGTTCCTCCAGTTATGTGAAGGTGTGTGGTGGTTTATGGAACTATGTGAAAGCATTGACATATGAGTGTGTGTGTATGTTTGTGTTTCTATGATTTTTGGCCAGTCATGGGTGTTCTGTTCCACTTTTTCGTTGCCATGATTGAGCTAGTTGTTGAGTCGAGATCGCTGTAGGAATGGAAAAGAATCTGTTTATGTGTCTCTCTCTGCGTATGTTTGCGTAAATGTGATGATACCTTCCTTTAACCCGTTTGTCTGGATTTATCATGTGCTGATCCTACACATATATTTGTGTTTGGTGGCGTATGGATTTCTGGGTGAGACCTAGTATTAATAGGGGAGTTATGATATCTGACTGATATCCAGATGTCTACTGCTACTCGTGGTACCTACAGAAAATATTATTGAATGGCAGAAAAGGGTTAGGTGTGCGGTAGATGTGGTGGTGGTGATGATATGAACAGTTTTGTACCTAGCACACATTATACGGAATGGCAGAGAGGTCTGTTAAATGATGCGATATAGATGTGAAGAATTTGGTACTTGGAATACATGTTCATCATAATTTTGTGGTCAGTCTTGAGCCATGGGGGGTGCTGCCCCACTATTTCGTTGCCATGATTGGGCTGATTGTTGTGTCTACCTCGCTCTGGGCATGGAAATGTGAGTGTTTTGTGCGTCTCTCTCTGTATCTGTATGCATAAATATGGTGATACCTTCCTTAAAAACATCTGTTTGCACGTATGATTATGCTGTCCCTCCAGTTATATTTTTTGTGCTTGTGTATGGAGATGTATGGATTCGTGGGTGAGACCTGAGAGTCAAGTGTCTATCGAAACTCATGGTACATGGGTCACTTGTTACTGAATGGTAGAAAGGGTTGCGGTGTGGGAGAGACATGTTGATGGTAAATGTAATCAATTAGCTGTGATGAACACTCTTAATGTTATAAACACTTAGGTGTATGTTGAAATCATGCCATCTTTTGCACACCTTCTTTCTCGCCAGGCTGATGATATATAAGGAGAGTTCTGTTTTACAGCCAGTCATGAGGCAAGAGAGTACTACACTACTTTTTTGTTTCCATGATTGGTGCCGGCAGTTGTGCTGAACTATCTGTAGACTTGGAAATGTGTATCTGCGTCTCTCTTTGTGCATGTAAGCGTAAGTATGGTAATACCTGAGTTTAACTCGTCTGTCTGATGATTTTTGTGACGATAGTTCTGTCCACCGGTTAGATGGTAACGACAATTCTGCCCCACTTCATCGTTTCCATGATGCTTGCTGTAAGTTCTGTCGACCTCGCTGTATGCATGTGCATGTGTGTGCGTGTGCGTGTGTCATTCCTCTGTGGATTTGAGTCTAAAATATATGGTTATAGAATTATGCTCACCATCAACGTGTGTTTCTAGCCACTGCTTCAAGACTTAGGCAATCTCCCATTTCACTGTGCTCCTTACAGTTCACTGCCGTTTGTATTGGCATACGAATTGTGTTTCTGACGTTTTTCACTACTTGCACTTCGGGATAAAAATCATTTAATAGAGAGGGTGATGAGCAGAGAAGCGAAGGACTTGGGTACAAAGCCATAGTCAGACCATTTGTTGTATGTAGTGGTGTAGTAAGGAGTCCACATTTTTTGTACATCAAATGCAAGGTGCAAAGGAGGGCAGCCGGATTTATCAGTGGAAAATATTCAATAAATGACATAATAAGGACTGGATGTCACTGGAAGATAGGAAGAGTGTTGGGGGCTGTATGTGGCGTATAATGCTGTTAGAATGGATATTGGTGGAATAATTCTGAGTGGTGTATGGAGCCTAAGTTGACCATGACCACAATCTGGCACTAGACTTTAGGTGATGAGTCCTAGGTGGGTAAAATATCCAAACACCCACTTTGACCTAACAATTTACGACAGTTGTGTGCGCTATCCTAGGCGTAATAGAACTAGTGTCTGCACCTATGGTGACGTTTTGCATACTTTCCGATGTGTGGGGATCTTCTATGAAAATGTGGGTTATGATGTCTGTTTGATGACCATCAGTTAGCTAAGAGCATTATGGTAACTTTATCGTGTGCGCTAGTTACTTGAACAAAGCATGCAATTACAAACTAATGACACACTTGGTCCTGAATCCGAAATTTGGCGTCAGATGAGAACATTTAAACCGAATAGAGAACTCTCCTGGGTCCTGATTGGTTGAAAAATAATTTTCTGGAAAAAGGGAGGATCTTCCTGGAAAACTGCAGTTGAACCACCTTAAGTGAACATTTTGTTACCTGGCTACTGATTAGGAGAAGACTTTGAGAATTTTGAATTTTTGGTTTACTTTAACGCACGAAGAAAAGGTAACCCTGTCAGTAACTGATCAGAGGTTGGAGTAGGAATCATTGGAAAATAGAAGGAGGTTTGAGGAAGTGCTGGACGTATGTTGGCGATGAGGCTAGGGGTGGATCTTGGTGAAAGAATTAGGAATAGTGCTTAAAAGACTATCAGTACGAGCCGGCACTGGATTTCTTCCATAAGGGAGTGGGTAAATTTTCTATATCTCCAACTTGGCCACAGGCGATGGTCTCAGGCATGTTCTGTGCTTAGCACTGCCTTAGCGTGACGCGGTTTTTATCACATAGTACTGGCGTACTCTGCTGCGGACCGATTCCACAGGGGGGGGGGGGCAATCAGTAAGATTAACAGACGGTGTTTCCTTCCTGAAACATACGTGCTGTGCTGTAAAATACAGTTAAAGGTGGGTAAGTACATGTCACAGCGTATATCTATCTGTTTCTAGTTAATCACTGATGTGTCACAAGGGATTGATTGGAATTTTAGACAAAGTACAGCTAGGGTACTAAATTTGGATTGCTTACGAAAGCATAACGGAATTGATTCATAGATTGGTCTGGGTAGACAGACGATATATGTTTGAACTTGCTCGAAAAAATTACTGGTGTGATGAAATATTTTATACCAATGGCAGCAGAGATATGATTAGAGAAATAAGGTGTCATATTGATGCTTATAAGAATTCTTTCTTCCCTCGTTCCATTCCATGAGTTTTGCCACGGTCACATTGGACTGAGTTTGGAGGGTTGAGAAACAGGCTTGAAAAAATTACAGGTGGATTGGTTTGACATCAGTGGAGAGATTAACATGTAATCACTTCAGGAATGTCTGTAGGGAAAGAAACTGGATTTCACATCTCCAAATTTACATTAGACAATGATATTGATGTGAATCTAATTTAGTGGGCATATTTCAGATAAAATGGGTAGGGAAGTTAATGCCTTAGCAATAGGATAGAAATTCACAAAGTTCATCGAAGTTGCAGACACATACATTAGGAAATCATTTCTTTGAGTTTAAAACATTAGTTGGATTCTCGCTTTGTTTCATTGCACATAATTTAATACATCCTTTAAAATAATGGGAATGTGATAGAAATTCGCGAGTTTTCATTAACACTGTTAACTCTTAATTATATTGGAATCCCACAGTACTGATGGTTATATATATTCTTTATTTCCTTTTGTTATTCGCGATTGGAATGCACAGAGTTTTTTTTGTGCAAAGCACCCTCTGCCAATTTCGAATATCAGAACTGGATTGTATAGATGTGAATTTGAACTATGCCAGGACATTCCATGGTTCATTATCACGTTTGAAACGTAAAAGTTACTCTTTCACATAGCCTATGTCTTATTTTTTACTTAAATACAGAGACTCAAGCAGTTTTTCTTTTCACCCAGAATGAAAACAAAATTTTAGATTTTCATTTTAAAAACACATAAGTCTGGCAAGGTATTAGACCACCATAAGTGATTCTTAGATTTTTACTACGAAAACTGACATATAATAACTATCCTCATCTCGTAATAATTTCTTCTTGAACCGAAGTGAGTGCTGAAATATTTATATGTATCCTGCTGGGGCGGTTTCGCAGAGCAATGGGCATATGGCGCAACCCGCATTCCTTATCGATAGCAGGACGCCTGAAAAATTACACACGAAATTCGCTACAAGCCTGAGAATCTGTACAAAATACTGCAATCGCACGAACTCTGTGTTGGACGCCCTACTTTCCTTGTCTGCCAGCCAGACACACAGCTATGTCAGAAATAACGGGCCTGGTGGATGGATAATGTATTTCCCTTGGCAAACACGCACACCAGCCAAGCTGTTTCGCACTGTAATGGAGCCATTTCGTAACGTGAATTTCTTGTCGGACTCCCGGGCAAACAAGCGAAGGGTTTTGCAAACATCAACGGGGATACCGAGATATTTCACGTATATTGGGACAACCCCGCCACCTGTACCAACCTCTAATGGAGAGCAAACAGAGCGCGCATTCGATAGCCATTGCCTCAGGGGTTGGGTTTTCCCCCGCTCTCTTGGGGGTGTGGAATGGCTGCGCCCAATGAAATTAAGCCCTTGGGAGATGCTGCCATCTCGCGGCTGGCCAAGGAACTGTCGCATGCTCAGATTGAGGTTTGGGCGCCCGTTAAGGGAGGTCCCCCCCCCCCACCACCAGCCCGCTGATTGGCTGCTTACTGCATGATGTAATGGGTTTTCCATTTTTCTCGCTTGAATCCGCCTACCCCCACTACTGAGTTCCGTTTGGTTATTACGTAGGAAGACTCAACTCTAATATAGACTACAATACTAAAATTTTACTTAACAGCTTATACCAGTTGTTCGACGTACACCATGTCAACCGTTTAAACGAATCACCGTCACCGCTTCAAACGACCATACAAGGTACCGGCTCGCTTCGAGACTAGCCACTCTTTTTAATCGGTCAGTTTGGTAACTTTCGGGTCATAAGGCTGCGGAGTTGGTGCTATGTGTCACCGAGCGTGGTGAGTGAGTGGTTAACGCTCTGGCGTCGCATTCGGGAGAACGGCAGTTCGAATCCCCGTCCGGGCATCCAGATTTGGGATTTTCATGATTTCTCCAAATCACACCAGGCGAATGCCGGGATGCTTCCTTCAAAAGGCCATGGCCGAATTCCTTCCCGTTCATTTTCCACAGTCCCATCCCGCCTCTAATGACCTCAACGTTGACGAGGCGTAATGCCATAAGTAAAAAACAATCTCATTGTGTCAATGCGGAGGCATTTCATTATGGTGCGTCCGCTTAGAGGCAAAACCGTGAGACTACTGTAAGAGAACTATTTGTTTCGCTGTTTAATAGATCTAATGTTTCTTTTTCAAAACTTAATTAATGAGGAACTAAATGTTACAGTGTAGTGTTTTCATACAGCTCCAATGTGCAAATATCAACCTGTATATGCAGTGTAATGTTGCGCATATTCATTTTAAAGAAAATCTGGAAATCGTTGAAACATTAAACAGGAAAATAGTATGAACGGTAACGCAGAGATAGAACAGGTTGTGACATTAATGTGTAACCCTTTTTGTACAATAGTTCACCATTTTTTTACTTACTTAATAAATAATTAATTTGACATTAACTATATATGTTAAATAATGTTTTGATTACAATTAACACAAATAATTGTAATAAAGTTTAAGTAAGGTTCCACAGATTGTAAGATGTGTAGTGAACGGGGTAGCAATTAATATCTTAGTTGGTAAGTTTTACAATAAGGTACTCGTTGTCTGAGCGGACGTGTGGTCGCTTGTTGCGCGGGATGGCGCGCATGAAGATCCTCGAGTTATTTTTGTTGAGAGTATAATATATTTGTAACGTGAAGGTGGCAACTTAAAAGTATTAAACTAATAGTCAAAATTAATAAAAATGTGTTATGATTTCTTGACGATATATTAAGAAATCATTATTATTGTGTGACTGCTAGCATGGAAATTAACAAGTGTTAATAATTGTGAAACATAAAGACATACGAGTATAAAACTTGAAAGGTACTGCAGGCAATGTAGTGAAACGACTACGGAGAAAATAAAATGCAAAGAAAATTTCACTTGCCTTGGCGTGGTAATGATAACATGTGTGAAGTGACTCAACATATGTTTATTACGGTGTCTGTCGACCCTACCGCCTGGACTGTTGACAAACGAACCATCCACCACACGAACAACAAGAGTTCAGCCGAGATCTTCCTTCGACTCTCTTCAATTTTCGGTAGGGAGGCTAACCGGAAGAAATGCCGAGAAACTGCTTCACCAACATAAAGAGGAACACATCAAGCATTTAATTACACTAAATTTCCATTTCCTGTTTCTAATAGTCAAATTTTTACAACTCTGTTTTTCGTTAATTATATATATTAGTTAAGATTAATTAATTAATTTATTTATTTTCAATTGCTATGGAGCGCATGCTCCGGTGGCAATTTCCCTACACACCCATCTTCCCCCCTTCCTGCAGCCACCTACATTTGCCCTCTACAAATTTTAACTTTAAATTCTTTCAACGTTTTTGGTAAAAAATTCATCATTTCTCTTGTTAACTTATTCTAATCACTGACACCATTACCTAAGAAAACAGAATCTTCCTACACCCTTGTGCCAGAAATCGATAACCAGCTTGTGGTTATGGTCATCTTAACCCTTCATTGAAGGCTCAGGTACAGTAGAGTCAATGTGGGAAGAGTTCAACGAGATAATAAGAAAGGGGGAAGATTAATTTATTCCAAGGCAGAAAATAAAGAGAAGTAGAGAACCTATGTACTATAATAGGGAAGTGAGGAGGTTACAGAGGTTGGTAAGAAAAGGTCATAACAGAGTTAAGAGACAGCAGGGTAGTAGGGAATATTTAAAACAACTAAACAAGGACTTAATAACAGCAAAGAAAATGGCTAAAGATGGGTTTATGAAGCGTATTGTCAGTGCAGGAGGACCATTGACTGATGCATCGAGAAATTTCTATGGCTATATCAGGAAACTGAGGTGAAGGGAGGGTGTAGAGACACTTATAGATAAGGATGGAGAAGAAGTTACTGACGATTTAAAAAAGGCAGAGATTTTAAGTAACTGGTTCAGTGAAAGCATTAATGACAATGAATCAGAAACAGGAGGGTCTAATTCGGAGAACGAGCTTAACAACACAATTAGAAATGACGATAGTAAAAAATTTGATATTCATCCTGAGGAAATCATTAAGGAAATAAGAAAGCTGAAAAAAAAAATAAAGGGGCTGGTGAAGTTAATATTACTACAGATATCTTAAAGATAGCCGGATGTGACATTGTACCTTATCTTGAAATATTATTTAAATTTAGTCTAGACACTTGCTGCTTACCACAGGACTGGAAAAGTGCAATAGTAGTACCGGTACATAAAGGAGGGGTGAGAAATAGAGTAGAAAATTACAGGCCAATCAGTTTGACATCAGTGGTAGGTAAATTAATGGAAAGACTGATATGCAACCACATCAGAAATATATGTGAGAAATGTAAGTGGTTTTCAAGCAGGCAACATTGTATCAGGCAAGGATATTCATGCGAATCTCAGTTGGTGGGATATGTGCAAGATATTTCAGATAAAATGGGCTAGGGAGGCCAAATTGATAGTGTAGCACTAGACCTGTCTAAGGCGTTTGACAGAGTAAGCCATAAAATGGTAATAAATAAGGTAAAAACCATTGGAGTGGATGAGAAAGTGATTTGCTGGGTAGAAGAATATTTAAAAGGTAGAAAACAGGAAGTTAGGGTAGCAAATGCAGTATCAAAAGAAGTGGAAGTAAAAATGGGTTTACCAGAGGGTAGCGTATTGGGACCATCGCTATTCATTATTGTAATGAATAACTGTGTTGATTGTTTACTATCTGAAATTAGATTGTTTGCAGATGACATATTGCTGTATAAAAGAATCAACACGATAGAGGATTGTAAACAGTTGTAGGGTGATCTGGACAGGATATCTAGTTGGGTTGGTAAACATGGAATGAAGATAAATGCAAAAAGAGTCAGCTTATTAGATACACAAATAAAAAACAAAAGGTTAATTATGAATTTAAGGTGGCGAAAGAATTGCTTGCTGAAGACTTGAAATGTAAATATCTTGGCATTACTTTTGATAACAAGCTTCACTGAGCAGGACACATAGGACAGGTGGCAGGAAAAGGTTTCAAAGTTATTTACTTGTTGGAGAGAGTGATGAGGGGATGTACGAGAGAAGTCAAGCAACTGGGTTACAAAACCATTGCTCGAATATGGTAGTGTAGTAGGGGACCCTCATTTTACGTATCAAATACAGGAGATGGAGAGGGTGCAAAAAAGGGCTGCTAGATTTGTTTCTAGAAATTATCGCAGAATGCAATCAGTGACGGATATGATAAAGGATCTGGAATGAGTTTCATTGCAAGACATGAGAAGGATGAGGAGGGTCATGGGGGTGTTCAGGGCATATACTGGCGATGAGGCATGGAAAGATCTTGCAATAGGTATGAATAGTAGTGCATGGAAGGGAAAATATGACCATGACCACAAGCTGGCACTCGATTTCAGGCACAAGGGTGTGGGAAGATTCTCTTTTTTAGGTAAGAGTGTCAGGGATTGGAATGAGTTACCAAGAGAAATGATGAATAATTTACCGAAAACTTTGAAAGAATTTAAAGATAAAATTAGTAGAGGGCAAATGAAGGTTGGTGTAGGATAGGGGGAAGATGGGTGTGAAGGGAAATTGCCACCGGATTGTGTGCTCAATTGCAATTAAAATTAAATTAAAAATTAATTAAATTAGTTTTAATTTTTACACCAATATCCTTTCATGCCTCATCACTAATATAGGCCTTGTACACTCCCATTACCCTCTTCATCATCCTCCTGTCTTTCAAGAATCTCATTTTAATTCTTACACCTTATCATTCCATGCCTCATCACTAATTCCACCTCTTTTATCATATTGGTTACTGATTGCATTCTGCAATAATTTCCATAAACAAATATAGCATCCCATTTTTGCACCCTCTCCTACTCCTGTATTTGAAGCTCAAAATGGTCCACATTACATATAACGATATGGAAAAATTAAGAATACATTAATTATTAACAGAAGTTGGGAAAACAAGTCCTAAACGTTTTCTCAAAGTATCGACCGGGCAGTGCTTTCGAAAAGGTCGGCTGAGCCTATGATGTTAGTCACGACTCTCGGCGCCAGCAATCCCTGTTGACAGTATAAGGGTCTCCTGAGTGTAGGAATGTGTTAATCGGAACTCAGACCGAACTGTTCGTAGCAAAGAATTGTCTCTTATTAGCCGAGTCTGCTGCCTTCTTACTGGTTGACTGTGCAATCGCTCGCAGCATGGGTAGGAAACAGCGGCGAGCAGCCACGACCCACTCACCGTCACGCAGCGACGGAGAGAGGACATCCGCGAACCAACACCCGATGGAGCTACAAGTAGCATAGATCCTTCGCCAAGTGGAGAAATTAAGGAGAAGAACCCAAAACCCAAACTGGCTTGCCAACGAAGTGAAGAAAGGCCTGTTTGATGATCAAGACGAAGAAAAGACACAAGAAGAACCTACGGCGACGTCGCAGCCTTCACTGGCAGCAACTCCTTACTCTCCAGTTGGGGGCACGACTATCTCGCCCCCGCCAGAAACCATGACCATTGACGAATACGAAGACGTCAATGAACCACATGAAGAAGAAGGACCTGTCCTTCCCGTTACCGCGTTCTATGAAGGAAATTATATATACCTGGCTGGCGAACTCATGTTAGAAGTCTAACAGTATATCCTCTGTTTCCCTAACGGCCTACCTGGATGGGCGTGGCATTCGCCACTCCCCACAGACCCCCCGACGACCAACCAAGATGGTCGTTCGGGGCCTGCCTGCTGATGTGCCAGAGGAGGTCGTAGCTGACGAGCACTCCAGCGGCGGCATCGTCTCCTCTGCTGTTCATCAAATGCGCCGCCCAGGCACCGAGGAGCGTCTACCGCTGTACACGTTTCAGCCTGTGGGAGAAACGCACAAGAACCATGCTAGGACGCAAGGTCCGACTTGAACCCAAGAAGTGGCCTCCGCTAGCCCTGGCATCACTGCCAGGGTCATGGGCACATGGCCCGTGACTGCACCGTCGAGGAGCACTGTGCTAGGTGCGCCGGAAAACACAAGGTCGCTGAGTGCAGCGTCCCGCGAGACGGGGTGCCCACCTGCTGCAACTGCTCCGGCCCCCACCCAGCTTGCTACAGCGGCTGCCCCATCAAGAGAAACCTGCGCGCCAACATGAAGGCGACACGCACTAACGAGTTGGTGCCCTCATCAAGCAAACCCGGTCGACATCCAGGATCGACCGAATCTGAGCGACCCGCAAAGGCGAAGAAGCAGTCCGCAACCCACCATCTACATCACCAGGCGGACTGCAAGCACCATGACAACTTCAGTGTCATCGTTCAGCTGCTACAATAGCAAACATTGCTAATGACTCAGGTCTCAAATACAGCCACTCCGGCATCGACACACCCGATGATGCCACCCCACAGCAATGTCAACCAACAGCTGAACTGGAAGGAGATACGGGACAACCTGAAACAACTTCCCCACACTCTGGGGGCAATGCTGCCCCAGATGATTTAGTAACTGTCTGTCTAATGTGTTAAGTGAGCTCACAAAATAGTCTCCCGCATCTCGAAGCCGCGCTCAGCCAATGAACAAAGTGCTCGGTTTTTCAAAACGATTGACTAATGTAAATTTGGAAACGTTACGGGACGAAACGGTATGGAAACCAAGTTTCAGCCATTTTATGACCAATCTGTTCGCGAAGGCAAAACTGGATAGACGTATTTTCTATTGCCTGGCCAGTAGTCATGTTACTTTTTTTCAGTCTCCTTGTATGGTTTTAGGGTTTTTTGCTTTGTTTTTGTTTTCCCTACTTGACGGACCTGTAGCCGCTTTCTGTTTTCAACAAGATTATGGCAAACCACACCAATCTACCTGTTCAACGAATTATTACGAATAATGACCTTCTCGGGCAGTAGCGCCCTTACCAGTCATTTCATTGCTCTACATAAAGACTCAGTTGCAGCCAGTGCATTGGTGTTGTTTGATTAGCTAGCTGGCATAATCATATTTCATGCAATTTCGATGCAAAAACAATTATATAGTACGGTATTAACGGAAAATTGTAATTTTATATATATATATATACACGTTTCTCAATCCCGTTCAGTAAAATTAAATTAGAAGAATTAAAATGAAATAAGAATTAATTATTATGAGAATTTCAATAAGCAAGTTAAATAAATGTTACAGTATGACCGCAAATGATTATACATTTTACTGAAAATTTCTTGTATGCAGTTTCAAGGAATCAGGCATAAAAATTTAAGATTACACGAAACTACACCCCAATGTCATGGATTTGTTTCCTTCCCGTGATTTAAGAACCTGTCGTTCACTTCCATTAATCACATTCCACAAATATTCATAATTTTTGACATTTTGATCTCTTCATTCCCGAATTTTGATTTTCTTTATAATTTTCACTTCATTCATTTATTTCACCTGTATTTTCGATGTGTCATCTAAACTCTTACGTTTTTACTTTCTTTAAATTTGTTCAAATTCCTTTCTTTACCAGTAGTTCACGCTGATTTTTGGCTTCACACAAAATGTCACCAAACCAAACTTGTTTACTATCGTCTAACATCCCCCAGTGTTATTTGCTGTTCTGTAAAACATTACAGGAAAAAAGCACCCATTTAGAATAGATTATACAATCGCCTGTGGATCATTTGCTTCCCTTATTGCTAGAGGGAGAACGACAGTACATCAGCCTCGTCCCGGGAACCTTGCTCGCGGTATTAAAACTGTTAACTGTGCTAATTAAATGGCCGCCAGACAGGAAGCCGCGCGCCGGCGCTGCGTTTCATTACGGCTACGAATGGAGCGATTCATCAGTGGCGGGCCCACCAGAATGGCGCGCCATTTATCAGTGGTGGCTTAACTCGATGCCGGCCATCTCTGCGCGCGCTCGAATAGAGCAGAGTCCTCACCTGCACGGAGGCTGTCAGCAGTCAGCACGTAGGGCTGTCACAAGTACGGAGAATGGTGGCCACCTCCGCACGCGCTTCAATACAGCAGAGTTCTCTCCTGAACTGGGGCTGTCAGCAGTCAGCACGTAGAGCCGTCACAAGTACGGAGCATAGCGGCTGATTTTCACATTAAAAAGCTGCAGGCACTCGAAAAGGGGGCGCTGCGTCTTATCTTGGATGCAGCGCGTCACCTCACAAAATGCGCGAAATACTAACAAGGGACAACTTTGACTTCGGAACCGTATGAAACCATGCTTAGAATAAGAAGCAATCCCAAACAAAACAGTGGAGTCTGTAATTTCCATGCAAAACGTTGCATTCTACCTCAAGTAACATACTGATTTCTAAGACTACAATGTGCCAAACCACAGGTGAAGTTACTGATCGTTATTTCATTATGAATCTTAGTGATGAACAATCAATTTTCTGAAACTAGGTATAAGCCTACGTTGCAATATGCTTGGCGAAAGCCAGGTTATGACATTGACATACCAACATCATCATTTGAAAATGTAATTAGCGTGGCTTTTGATATTGCACTGCGTGAACGCGAAATTGATTTGGCATGTGATAACGTGGCTTTGGTGTGGTGTGCACATTGTTCTCTTCCACTTTATTTTCAACACTTCATCGAAATCCCGCATCTGCACTTTGAGTACTAATAGAAGCACTATGAGGTGTGTGGTACTGCTGTATATGATTGTTTTGCGCTATAGGAACGTACTTTGAATAGAGAGTTTTTGGCACTGTTGACTGAAAATAATTTCCTTCATATGGTACTGATATCTTGTTACTTTGTTTCTCTCTATTAAAATGTAACTTGAGGTTGAATGCAACGTTCTGTATGGAAATGACACACTACTGTTTTGTTTGTGATCGCTTGTTATTCTAAGCACGTTTTCGTGCGGTTCCGAGCGTTCGAGGTCAAATGTGTCCCTTGTCAGTTGGTCACCATTAACTGAGCAGACAAAAAGAAAATCAATAGCTTTCTATGAAAAATATTCTCAATCAACCCACCAAGTGATCTCTTAAATCGACCAGGAAACAGCAGAAATCCACCCCCATAAAAGATCAAAACTTACTCTGACTCGAGAATTTAGTTTCTAAGACCCTACAAGACCTCCAAAAATCCACAAACTCTCCAGTAGAATAAGTGGAAGGCCCTTCATCAGTTATTAGTAGGTCCCCAGAACGATTACTAGCTCCTATAGTATCTTAAGCAGGCCCCTCAATGTACCCACCAGAAGTATTAGATAGGGTCCCCCATATAAGTACAATACTAAGTTCTCCTCCATTAGTTTTAGATTGAGGCCAAAAAATAAAAAAATAGAAACTCAATTCAAATCCTGGCATAACAATAAGCCAGATTTAATAATCCTAACTCAGACAAATGTAGTAGGGATGTCCCGGCACACTATTTACTGGATGGGCTACGCCCATACAGTTGACGTCTGTGTGTCCGTCACAATACGCCGACAGAAAGATACAGGCCATCGTCGTTAATGCTTTGTCTGGGCAGCATACCTGGTTGAATAGGTAAATCGCTAAAGAGTCATCTCAATAGGGACATGATGGAATAAACATTTAGAATGATTGAAGGGAGAACTGGTTCCTGACGATGAGAGATGGAAATATTTTTGCATATCTTATGATAGTAAACTCAAGTGAAGAGGTCAAGTTAGAGAGGCGATAGCGAAAAGTTCTCTTGGAGATTTATGATGGGATCCGACAAGTGTAGGAACCGGGATGCAAAAGCTTGGGGGGCCCTAGTCATCATCACTATTGTTGGGAACCAACGCCAGTTTTACGTGTGTGTTTTACGAGCCTTCCTGTGTTTCTGTCCTGGTGGTATTAGACGATCGTCTTCCACTGTCTCCTGTATAGAAGTGTTTACTTGTTCAAACGAGTAATAGATTCCCAGTTCCAGCCTCTTCTCTCTATGTTCTCCTTCAGTTGGTCTGTTCATCTTCTTTTTGGTCTTCCCTCTTTTTCCCAAAACCATTAAGGTCTAGATGGCCTAATTCTCTCTTCCATGGATTCCCTTAGCTCTAGGTTTGATCTAATCTGATCATTCTTTATATGATCAAGTTTTGTTTTCTTTATTTCACAGGCTTGGATCTTGCCAAGGTCCTTTGATGTTAGTGTACATGTTTCCAAAACATGTGCGAGAATAGGAATGAGATATGATCTGGTTCTTCTGGGGACCTTCGTGCCCCATAGCAAGCCCCGCACTGTACTGTAGAAGTTGGCTCCTTCGGTTACTCTATTCATTATTTCTAGCTCACCTCTACGGTTACTAGCAACTATGCTCCCTAGGTAACTGAAATAGTCAACAACTTCAACCTGGTGGTCTTGCAATTTTATTTGGCAGTCTGTGTTCTTTCGGCTTATTTTCAGTGCTACAGTTTTTATGTGGGTAGGCCCTACATTAAAAATATGACAGCGACGCACAGCCATTAGATGCCTTGAAATGGTGACAGTTCCTTGAAATGTTGGTTTAATCCTTTGTTGTAATGTTTTCTTGCAGTTTCAGCTTTCCTCCGTTGTAAAAAGTGACACAAAAATGACAAATAGACAGTATTTATTAAAGTTTCTTACATATCAGACAGGAAAAGCCTATGTTGGTTTTAGATATAGTTCTTGTAAAGATATGATAGTAATTATAACGATTATTAATATCGGAATGGGGATATGGTGTGTAGATAAACTCCTCGTGGTGTACCCTGGGCAACGGACTGCTGACGCAGGATACAACAGACGACCAAACTAGATCCCAGATCTCTCACGGCCAGACAAAAAATATTGAGGATCCTATATCTGGACTTCTGTTTTTCCATCTGAAGAGGGGCCAGTTGGTCAAAGTAAATCGTATAAGAACAGGTCTTGCCAAATGTAACGCCATATGTAGGGATTTCAGGATTCTCCTGTGTGTGACTGCGGAGCTCCTTCCCATAGTATGAAGCATATCATTCAGGAATGCCCCCAAAGGAAGTATGAAGGATCCATAGTAGTCAAATTAAGGGGAGTCTGGCGAGTACCTACTTCCGGTCAAATGACACAAAATGGCATCCCTTTTCCCCCCACCCTCTGTTACGTCACAACTGATTGGCGGGATATTTAAAATGGACCAAGAGCGGCCAACGTCACACACGCGGGCGAATCGAGTGGGCCAATTGTAGCCAAGGACGAATGACGTCACTGTCGCTAGGTGGTAGAACCGTCCGGCGCATGCGTCGAGAAACTTCATCTGCGCAGATATTCCATTACACCACGCTATAACCCAAGGCATCTGGGTTTCAACATGACGTCTTGTTTGGACACGCTGGCTATCCTTGTGTAAATTTACAAATTCTTTCTGGCGTCTCAACACGCGCGTGAGGTCGGCAGGGCGTGCTAGGTGGAAGGCATACTGTTGCGAAATGAATCTTCTTGTGTAAATCTACAAATACTTTCCGGTGTCCCAATGCAACAAGTATTTACCCAGCTATTAAGTGTTGCAGAAATATTTCGGTATTCCTGCCTGGTGCTATTATCAAAATGCTTTAGCGACCTACAAATAATTTTCGATGTCTCAATGCAACAAGTATTTGCCAAGCCATAAAGTGATTTGAAGCCGTGGAGGTATTCAGAGCACAGGTATGGAGTTCGGACGCTAGGGCAGAGAAAGGTATTTGCACGGCGACAAGGAAATTCCTTTATCTACTATGAAAGTGTAAACAGCAAGGCACATAGAAATATTTCAGCACAGTAAAATATTATCTTTGGTTCAAGAAGAGATATAATTTCTAAATGAATGATATTATATTTGAATAAATATAAGATACAGACGATTCGATTCTCTGAGTAGCTGTTTTGTCGTGATTTCGTAAAATATACTAAAGCGAGAACTGTTCCGATTTCACTAAAAAAAAATATGTCCATATGTCGCCGTGTTATTACAGTGCACATACTATTAATCAGATACAGTACTATTAATCAGATACAGTGCTATACCATACAGCAATATTCCATATATGTTATTCACATCAAAGTTAGTAGCCAAGACTTATAGAATATTCCACATTTTTACACGTGAAGTTTCACTGTTTGAGTTAATTCCTCGATAGCTTATTTTAGACCCAGGCTTTACCCCTTTATGCCTGGTCATAGTCCTCTACTGAATCCCACATAGTGCTCCTAATTAAACATTCATTCACAGACAAAGATACAGAAAACATACCAAATTCTCCGCATTGTGTTAGATTAGGGGATTCGTTACGATCCAATTTAATTAATAGTTAACAGCATTAGTGATAAATCACGAATTTTGGCTACATTTCCCATATTTTAAAGGATCTATTAAATTAGGTGCAATGAAATAGACAGAATTTTCAGCGAAAATCCAGCCAATTTTTAAATTCAAAGAGGCATTGAAGTGAATTCTTTATGCATGTGTGTATAACCTCGATTAATCTTAATGTAAGCAATTAATCACTCACAAAAATAGTAATTTATACACCGTGCATTTCAATCCTAATGTTAAGACACTAACGTGACCTCCAGGCCCAATTTTATCTGAAATATACCCACTAACTGACATTCAAATGAATATCATTGCCTAAAGCAAAGTTGCCTAAATCTACATCTACATCTATACTCTGCAATTCACAATTACTGTGGGTGGCAGATGGTAATAGCACCGATCATAATTCAGTGCATTCCAATCCCGAAGAGAACGAGGAAAGAAAGAATATATAAATGTATCAATATGGCATCTTATTTCTCGAATCTTACCCCTCCTGTCATTGCGACCTAAATAGGTTGGCGGAAGAAGTATTTAGTTGCATTCGTAAATTAAAGATTTTCGCATATTCTCCAACATATTCAAACGAAAACGAAGTCATCTGTGCGCCAAACAATCATAGCCCAACCCACGTGTCAGCTCTGTGACACTTACATAAGGACTGTAACTAGCGGTCACGAATCTAGCGGCTCTCCTCTGTACTTTCTCTACCGTGTCAATCAATCCCTTGCAATAGGGATCCCAAATTCCACAGCAGTATTCCAAATGCGGACGCACTAGTATTTTGTACGCTACTTCCTTTGTATGAGCATTACAACTTTTGAAAATATGAGCTATAAAACGTAGTTTAGAATTAGCTTTGCCTACGACGTGCAAGTCCAATTTCATATTGCTTTGTACTGTTACGCCTAGATACTTCAGGGAATCTACCGTGTTAACAACTGAATTGTTAAATTTGTACTCGTGAGCAAACGGGGTCTTTTTATTACTTATTAGCATTGCCTTGCACTTTTTGCAGTTAAGTGTAAGCTGCCATTTACGGCACCATTCCGAAATAACATCCAGATCACGCTGTTCTAAGCAATCGTCAGAGCACCTCACTTCCCTATAAATAAAAACATTAAAAAACGCATCTTGCAATTAACGTTGTCACCGAGATCGATTATAAAAATTAAGAAAAGAAGTGGTCCTATTGCACTTCCTTGAGGAACACCCGAAGTAACATCTAGCTTAGAAGAAAGAGGCTTCCCCGTCTACAACGACATACTGTGACCGACCAGTTAGAAAATCGAGTATCCATTCGCAAATCTGATCAGATATACCGTACGTTCGAATCTTCATCAAAAGCCACTTGTGTGGTGCAGAGGCAAAAGCTTTCTGAAAATCCAATAAAATAGCATAAACTTGTGATCCTGCATCAATAATTTTCATTACATCTTGCGAAAATAGAGCCAGTTGCGTTTCACACGATCGGTTCTTCCGAAATCCGTGTTGGTTTGTTGTAAGTAACTCGTTTTCATCTAGAAACTTCATAACGTTAGAGCATATGACATGCTCCAGAATTCTACTGCAAACAGATGTTAGAGATACGGGTCGATAATTCCTAGGATCTCTCCGATCCCCTTTCTTGAACGGGAATCACTGCGCTATTTTACAGTCAGAAGGTACTTTCCTTTCTTATAAAGATTTACGAAATATATCTGACAGAAATGGTTCTATTTCTTCCGCATATTTCTAAAATACTCTTACTATTATACCATTGGGACCCGGCGCCTTCCCCCACTTCAGAAGTTTTAATTGCTCTATGATACCTACAATATCAATTTGAGTTGGATACATCTCAAATTCTACACGCCATGCAAAAGTGGGAATGTTTTCCCTATTTTCGTCAGTGAAAGAATTTTTAAATTCGGTGTTAAATATGGCAGCCTTGTCGTGGCTGTCATCAACATCCCGACCGTCTTGTAGTAGGATTGGCATTTTGTTGTCACTACCACTAACTTTTTTTACGACCAAAATTTCTTTGGGTTTTTGTTGAGGCTCTTTCAAAGTGAGTTGAATCTAAAGTCATTGAAGTCCTTGCACTCTTAGCATGTCTTCTTGTCTCACCTAGCTTTTCTAAATCACTGCTATACATCGTCCTTCTTGAGCATGCATGTATCTTCCGTTGCTTTTTAAGTAACCTTTTAACTTCACGTGTATACCACGGGGGATCGTTCCCATCCCTGGCGGTCCTTTTCAGTATATATAAGTCCATACCTTCCCTGACTATATGCATGAATCGAAAGCCACATCTCTTCAACCGAGCCTCTTCCTTCTATAAAGGTAATGTAATTATCCCTAAAAAAAAAGTTCTTAAACTCTTCTTTGCAGCCTTTTCGAACCTGTAAACGACCCTTTCTTTTTTCTTTTTGAGCGCGGCTATTAATTTTACTGTAGCAATTACAGCTTTATGATCACTTATTCCCATGGTGACAGAAATGTTCGCGAATAATTAAGGCCTATTCGTAACGAGAATATCTAAAATGTTTTCGTTATCGTTGTGGCACCGCGTTGGTTCAGTAACGAGCTGCTCAAGATTAAGATCTGAGAAAAGGTCAAGAATAATTTCACAGGATGTTTTATCCCTGCCACAAGTAACATGGACATAATTAGTCCAGTCAATATACGGAAAGTTTAAGTCACCACCTAGTATTATTGCACGACATGGAAATTGACGAGCTATATTACTTATACTAGTTCTTAAGGCCTCAGCAATAGCTACATCTGCATCTGGTGGACAATATAAAGACCCTATTACAAGTTTTGTCCTAGCCTATATGAAAACCAGTTTCTTTCCTTACAGACATTTCTTATGTGATTACATGTCAAACCAATTAGCCCGTATTTTTCCAGTCCTATTTGTTAACCCTCCAGACTCAGTTCTTGGGCAAACGTGGAAAATATTTTTGATATGATTGACAAAACCAAAGCTGTAAAAATCTAAGCTTCCAATTTTATCGTAGCAAAAACTCATCAAAGGTGAAGAAGTTGAGTATTTTTCTATAGCTTATTACAAGTATCTTAAAGTCGAATGGCACGAGGGAAGAAAGAATACATATAAGCATCAGTACGACATCTTATTTCTCTAATCTTCTCTCCTGTCATTGGTATGAAATATTTCAACGCACTCTTAATTTTTTTCCAATAAGTTCAAACCTACGTCGTCTGCACCAAAACTATGTAACAATTCTATTATGGTTTGTAAGAACTGTGTCACTCACAAATTGAGTGGCTCTGTTATGTACTTTGTCTAAAAAGCCAACCAATCTCTAGCGACATATCACAACAGCTGCCCCCAGTGGCCTCAAACGTCAAAATGCAAAATCGGTAGATCTGCTACCTAATATCGGTTCATTTGTACCAAAAATCGGTATATGAAAAAAATACAACCCAAATAACCACGGTTTGCTAGGTACGATGTGCTGTCGAAGAATTTTTATGTTTGACACCAATTTGACGTAAAACTGTGCATCAAATTGATGGTAATCTGCTGCCGCAACTAGACGACAAGTTAATCGTCAGAAGCTGGGAAAAAAAATTCTGGTTTCAACTTCCATTCAAAGATGAGCTTGATGTTCATATTTCCTTTTTAGCTTCGTATAGTAGTCAGAAGATGACAGCGAGGGTATTTTTTTAAGTTAAAATATGAAATATAAGTGATTTAAGTTTATTTAAAGCTTCGTTACATTACTACATTGATCTTTAAAACTTCTGTATATTTGTTAAATAATAGAAAAATTACATAATGTCTTATAAATTAGGCAGTACTAGTAAAATTTAATCAAAATAACAAATATTAACTCTTGGAGGGCTTCAGTCGTTAGCTGCGAATGGTTGACCTGACCAAGATTGTCGAATGCGAGAATATCTCGACATAGGTTGAATGCAAATAATTTACCAAATACGACGCATTGCCTCATGTTGCAATGCCCATCACATTGTCTTTAATAACGTGTATGTACATTTTAGTAAAAAATGTATTTTTGGTAAAGGTTACCAATACAATCCCCTAAAAACTTCCATAATGTAAGGCACAAACGCACAAGGATAGTCCACAAACGATATACGAAACATTCTGCAAAATGTAACTACCTACGATTTAATCGATCCAATAATTCCCCGTAAAACATAAACGAAATGGGTTGTCAACATGAAAATGTAAAATCGTGGAAATATTCGGGTAAATGTCGTTGTATTTTCAGAAGTCATGAAAAAATGGTTACATTTCGTTACCACAGACTAGAAAAACTACCAAAAAATCGGTAGGTTCGAGTTCACTGGTTGCCCCAGTTGAAGTTGGAGTTTCGTAAACTATCTACTTTTGTTTGTGCATTAAAGTAATCCAAAATTCAAAGTTGAGAATTAGCTCTGCCTACCTCCGAAGTTATGTGCTGCTCTCAATTTCATGTTGCTTATACTTGAGGGAATCACTCATATCAATAACTAAGCTCTTAGCTTTGTACACTTCAACCAACGGATTTTTGTTAGTTATGCACATTCCCTTATACTTTCCGCAATCTAATGTAACTTGACAATGATTGTATTATGCGATAAGATGGAAAAGGTTTTGTATTGGTACCAAATACTCTGCTTCACTCATTACTGTGAATACGACCGTAATGACATAAATGCACAACTAACAGAGGTAAAGACTATATATTAATCTCGGATAGCATGCATATTGCATCACTTGTAACACTATCAGTGATCTCAGAAGGTATTTTTTCCAATAGATACTACTCACCACCTGTGAGACATTTTTCAAATAAAGATCGGAGGGTGAGCGCTAATCTCTGTACAAAGTCAAGCGCGCTGACCCATTTCACCGTCTTTTTTATTTCTGTGGAAGCTCCTTCCGAAAGAATAATTACTCTAGCAACATATGATGTTAAAGTTTATGTTCCAATTTGGTTTTCTGTTAGAAGTCACCCTCTTTATAGAGACGGTACACAACACCTGTGGAAGTTAATCCGAATTATCATTTACTGCTTGTGACACAGCGGAAATTTTTTTTATAAGAGAATTCTATTTTGTTCCTTGAGCATGAACGAAATTCGATAATGTTTGCTCTCAGGGGAAAAAAAAAGTGTATGTTACTATGGTGATGGATCAAGAAAGAAGTTAACGGAGGTTTTTTAAGGCATAGATCGGTTGCTAAGAATACTAGTCATTGCGAAAATAAGAACCTTGCATCTTCGGGTACGAGATTATTTCAATGTAGTTCCTTGAGGAGAAAAAGGTAGCACAGTAATAAGCTTTTAAAATTGTTTGAAATATAAAGGATTTAATTCGTTAGTCAAACCGACTTCACAAATCGTCAGCTATTCAACATGCTCCGTTCCCCGCTCACTTAACGTCAGAAGACGACAGTCCAAGTGTGGGCGCTATCTTCGACGTCACCTTCTACTTAACTGTATTTTGCAGCACAGCACGAGCACTTCGTATGTTCCAGGGATAAAACACCGTCTTTTAACAAGTGCTAATCTCACTAATATCACCCCTAATTAATGCGTCCGCAGCAGAGTACACCAGTCCTGTGTGATTAAAAATCGAGTCAGTCTAAGGCAGTGCTTTCCACAGAACATGCTGACTCATCACAGAATGCCTGAGACCATCGTCTGTGACCAAGGTGGAGATATACAAATGTTATCCACTTCCTTATGCATGAAGCCGAGTGCCAGCTCATGCTGATTGTCACGCACTGCACCTAATTCTTTGACCAATATCCATCCCTCGCCTCATCACCAACACACGTCGGGTACTCTCCAAGCACTCTCTCAAACCTCTTTCTGTTTTCAAATGATTCCCTACCCAACTACTTTTTTACATCAGTTACTGACAGTGTTCACAAACAAGTCCAGTAGCACACCTTTGCACGCCCTGTAACTCCTGAACTTGATACACAAAATGGCGGTCCCAAACAATGCCATCATATTCAACCAATAGTATACCCAAAGTCTGTAACCCAATTCCCTTCTGTCACTCAATAATATCTGTCCCAGGTACCATACTGTTCACACCAGCCTGGTCTCTTCTCTGAATCTCAGTAACATGTGTCTCAGGTATCCAACCATTTACATCAGCCTCTTCACATCTCCTCCCTCTCTCCTAATCAATAACAGGTGTTCCAGGTGCCAGAATGTTCACTTCAGCACTTTCTCGCCCCTCAGACACCTCAGCACTCTCTGTCATTTAGTAACGTGTGTACCAGGTACCAAACTGATCACATCAGCATCATCTCATATCTACCACAAAACAGTCCAATCAGCCATTCAGTAACATGCAAGCGCGAATCCAAGGGGGGGGGGGTCATGGGGGATCATGCCCCCCCCGGGCTCGGTATAGGTCAACCTCTTATTATATTTTTAATCTCACTGATTTTAATCAAATAAGATTACTTTGTTGATGTGTGGCCAGATCTAATAAAAACATTAACGTCAGTCACAATGCGACATTGTGTTGTACCCGTTCGGTCATTGTGGATTGAATATTGTGCGCGCGGTTGCAACTTTTGATTTTGATGCGTCGCGCTGCCCGTCGACCCATTCGTTCACGGCTGCATTTCCGATGATCTGTGACGTCACAGCCGCGTAGCTCCGACCGCGCCTCGCCGCTAAACCGTTTAACGTATTTATATAATATTGTAATTTTTGCTCCGTTATGCACGGGTGTTTTTGACTACATGATGCAGCGAAAAAGGTGATGGTGCTGGTGGGACAAAACGTAATGCATGTAGTCGTTTATTTAGAAAAGAGAGATTCATTCTTTTACAATGAAACCTAGGTTTGAGATTGATAAACATCCAAAATATTTACCTGTACTGAGCACTAATAAATATGATAATATGTGTGCTGCCGATGCTTCCACAGCTAACTTAACCTTAGATGAAGAAAATATTTCTCCTGCTGAAGCTGTTCTATGCTTACCGATTTCTTGTACGTCGACTTCCAGTACTGAATAGATAAAATGTTCGCTTTCTCAATCGAAATTTTCCTCATATATTAGATGGTTTGTAAGAAAAAACCTAGACGATTCAAGAAGAGCTGTATTAATGGAAAATCATTGGTTGCCTTCTAAAATTTATATTTTTCCACAATTTGTTGTAATGAAAAAAGTAAAATCACACCTTGACAAATTTCACTGGCTTGTTTTATCGCATAACGACCAGAACCATTACAGTAAATATTATTTTTATTTACAGTAAAGCCCTTGAGTTCGCACACAGTCAAAAACACCTCTAAAACGATTCATAAAAGAACCATTAATAGATTTGGATGATTTTCTTGGTGAAAATGGCGTGTTGGTAACTCACCAGCGATATCAATACCACGAAGTAACTGTCGAAGCTAGGAAAAAAGTTTTTAACAACTTTTCAGAAACCTGAATGACACAAATTAATAAAAATAAGGAACGCTTACGACCAAATGGCAAAACGATAATTTTTTTGTGTTCATCAAGATATATCGTTACGTGGTCATCGCGAAGATGACAAATTTTTGGATAAAGAAGCAAGTAACGACAGCACCGTAGATGATGAAGGAAGCACTTTTAAAATTTCGTGTAGAGTCTCGTAACACAACTTAGCAGCATCGTTTAGTGACTTCTATGTCTAATGCAATATACATCAGCAAAATTAGTTGATTGATGTTTGCAAGGAAATCATTTAGGAAAGTATTTTACTCAATGTGAATCTAACTAAATACTTTTCTATTTTATTCGATGAAACAACAAACATAACACATATCTCACAGCTTAGTCAAAATATTTCTACTTGGCAAAACAACAACACTGCTAATGACGCCCTTTGCTTACTGCAAACGTTGTTCAATTCGGACTTTATAATATTATCTGTCTGCTTGAGCATGGTTTTAGATAGGTACGGTACCTAAATATTTTATTTATTACCTTAGGTATGTACTAATGTATGAATGCAAAAACTTAATAACTTACTAGTAGTTACCCATGACTTTGTATGTATGGTAGTGTGTTATAGTGTAAGAGTGTTCTTTAACAATAATTATGGTAATAGTAATAAACATTGCATACTAAAAATTTATTAATGTCTTATAACAAAAAAGCAATTCCAAATATTATCCTCCAAAAAAGTCAAGTTTTTTGCTGTTTCGATATTGGTTTTATTTTGACGAAATATTGATTGCATCAATTATTTCTGCTTTAATATAGACATTTGTGTGGATTAAAACTAATCTTACGTGATTTCACATAAGATCATCAAGATATATTTTTAATTTCCTATGCTGAAATAGTGGCTCTACAGTCAAAATATGATAATTTCAATATTCACAGAAAAGTTAGAGGGGTAACAGGCAGATGTAGACCTAATACAGCAAATAAACTAGTGGACAATGAGGGAAATGTCATTGTTGATACTCAAGATATGGAAGAGACACATAAAACAACTGTTCTCAGATAGCCGTCCAGAATCTCCACACTTTGAATGTGAAACAGGTCCAAGCATTTTACTGACTGAAGTACAAGCTGCAATAAAAGGAATGAAAGATAATAAAACCCCAGGCGCTGAGAAGAGATGATAAATGCAGAATTTTTTAAACTGCTTGATGAAGATAGTACAGAGTGGTTGACCTCAGTGTTCAATGACATCTACAATTCTGGCAGAATTCCTCAAGATTGGCTCAGATCAGAGTTTATTACATTACCAAAAAAACCCGTAGCTAAGTCATGTGGTGACTACAGAATCATCAGCCTTATGAGCCACACATTAAAACTTTTCTGAAGTTTATTCATCGAAGGATATATAAGCTCTGTGAAGAATATGTATCACCTACACAGTTTGGATTCAGAAATGCAGTTGGAAAACAAGAAGCTCTGTTCAGCATCCAACGCTGCAGAGATATAAATTGTGATGTCTAAGCTTGTTTTATAGATTATCAGAAGGCCTTTGGCAGGGCAAAGCATCAGAAAATGATAGAAATTTTAAAAAAGTATTGGCTTGGATGAGAAAGACCTCAGAATTATTGTTAACCTGAACTGGAACCAGTCTGCTCATGTGAGACTGAAGGGAGAAAATACGGATAAAGTAAAAATTCTTCGTGGTGTAAGACAAGGTTGTATCCTGTCCCCCTTTATTATTTAATATCTACTCAGAGTATATCTTTAGGGATGTGTTGAGTGATCATTTTTGATGACCGTCAGGAAAGCTTACAATATCTTACAGATAGAACATCACAATGCAGCCATGAATACAGATTTGACATTAATGTAAATAAGACAAAAGTACAGGTCATTGGCAAAAACAACAACTCCCAATGCCATATTATGACTAACCAGAAGATCATTGAATGTGTATCAAGGTATATGTATCTTGGCACCACAGTAAACAGCCAATAGGATCAATTTGATAAAATAAAGCTACATATTGGTAAAATGAATAACCTTTTTAAAAGTCGTAATTTATCAATTACAACGAAGATGAGACTCCTGCGCTGTTATATGTTCTCTGTCTTCCTGTATGGCGTTGAAACGTGGACATTAACAGAAACTGTCAGTAAAAGGCTAGAAGTTTTTGAAATGTGGCTGTATCGAATACCATGGACAGACCACACCACAAATGCTGAAGTTCTCCGCAAGATGAAAAAAGACATGGAAATACTGACCACCATAAAAACACGAAAGCTTCAGTACCTTGGCCACATCATGAGGAATAATAGTCACTATGGACTCCTCCAATCTGTTCTCCAGGGGAAAATACCAAGAAAGAGAAGTGCTGGTAGAAGAAGAACTTCCTGGTTAAAAAATCTGAGAACATGGACCTCCAAGACAACTACAGAGTTAATCCGAGCATCAGCCAGCAGAGACGAGACAGCCAAGATGGTTGCCAACATCCGGAACGGATAGGGACAAGAAGAAGAAGAAGATGCTTTCTCTGACGCCATATTACTGATGTCATTCTTTCAGCCACAAGTAATTAGTTCTAACTTTCGATCACGACACAGAAAATGTGTTGATGCACATGTGAGAGGTATTTCTGAGAAAGTTTGTGCAAATGGAAGGAATGCACAAGTGGAGTAGAGTCAAGGTGTGAAGAGTTCAAGGAAATAATTAGAAAGGGGGAAGAAATATTTATGCCACAACAGGAAATAAAGAGAAAGAGAGAACCTGTGTACTTTAATAGGGATATGAGGATATTAAAGAGGTTGGTAAGAGGAGTTTTTGTTGTTGTTGTTGTTGGTGCTTAAGGGCGCGTCGACGACGGGGTCATTAGCGCCCAAACAATATCCGTCTAAGCAATGTGGCTTAAAATTTACAGCATTACCGTCTGTATGGCCGACTGTATGGGGGTCGGCCACACAGACGGAAAATATAAATAAAATTCTAAAATGTTGGCTGTAAAGGGGCCATTAAAAATAAGAACTTCACAAACCATGTCTGGTTGGCTGTAAAGAGGCCAACCAGATATAAAAGCTTACAACTAATAATATGACAAGAAAAGAAACGACATACATGGTTGAGTGGCTGTAAAATGACCACTCATCCTGCTCAATATTGTTGTTTTTGTGGCTTTAGGGCGCGTAGAGGGCAAAGTCATTAGCACCCTAACAATGACCAGCTAAAAATATACTAAAATACCATCTGCATGGTCGACTGTAAAGGGGTCGACCATACAGACAGCAAATAAAATAGATCATAAGATCTGACGTGGCTTCAAAGCGGCCACCAGGATTTAAGACAGTACAACATCTGGCTGGCTCCAAAGGGGCCATAAAGGTTCACAAGAGGATTAAAAACACTACATGTCTCCCTGGCTGTATAGTGGCCAGCAAGACATGAATTTTATCAGTAAAAAAACCAATGCATGTGGATGGGTGGCTGTAAAAAGGCCACCCATCAGTCATCCTACCTGTTTAGTTTCACCCGTCCCCGTTCGGGTGGGTCTTCTGTCACTGTCTACTGAGGAACGGGACCAGGCTCGTCCACCAGCATTTCAGATTCTTCTGGCTCCGAAGAGACAGACATTTCCGACTCAGCGAACTCATTAAACACCTCTTTGGTTTTCTTTTTCCTCGCACTCTTTCCCTTTTTTTCCCTACTACCAGGTAACCTGGGAGGGGATGAAGAGGGGGATTTCACAAACTGAGTTGGGTCCGTCTGCCTGCCTGAATTTCGGGCCCCGGACCTTCTGATCGCCTTCATTAGTACTGGTAGCAGAAGATGTTGCTACTCCTTTCACTGCACGTGGTGGAATTGGAGGTGCAGTGACTTTTACTGATAATGCTGGTGGAACTTCGCTATTGCTGCTGGTGTGGTCGAGGGCACAGACGTGTTGCTACCAACATCCGCGGTCTTAGATGTTGCGACCTTAGCGGATTTTGCACCACACTTGCACTGACATGAGCACATTGTGCTTGTTCTCATGTCTGCAACAGTCGTCTGGGTAGCAACACTCTGTTTCCTGACGGGAGTTGAAGCCATCTTAGCAAAGCTAGTTCCGAAAATAGGAGCAGCGAGCGTCTTGGCTTTCTTCTTTGCTTCAACGTAAGGTATCCGCTCTTTGGTCTTCAACTCCTGTATCTTGCGCTATTCAAGATACACTTGACACTCATTGCTCCAGGTGGGGTGCGAGCCTGAGCAGTTGACACAAGCCTGTGGGAGCGTACAACTAACACCCGGCTCATGTGCGCCCTTCCCGCAATTACCACAGGTTGATTTTCCTTTACATGACGCCGTCGTATGTCCGAACCGCTGACACTGGAAACAGCGCATCGGGTCCGGGACATACGGACGGACGTTCAAATTAATGTACCCCGCTTTGATGTTCTTTGGCAGTACTGGAGTGTCAAACGTCAGGACGAAGGTGGCAGTCTTTTCAAGACTGCCATTTACTCTCCGTGATATCTGACGCACCTCGACCACTTTTTGATCTTCCCACTCCTTAACGAGTTCCTCGGTAGGTATGTCAATAATATCCCTACAGGTGACAACGCCTTTGATGCTGTTCAGGGATTTGTGGAGTTCGCATGTAACTGCGAACTCCCCGAGCTTCTCACAGTTAAGGGTTGGTTAGCTTGCCTACTGGAAGTTGTTTCCAGCAGCAGCGTCCCGTTCCTCAGCTTCTTTACAGTATTCAGGGTCCCTACCAGACCCTCTAAACCAGTGGTTCCCAACGTGGGCCGTACCGCCCCCCGTTGGGCGTTAGAGAGCTCGAAGGGGGCGTTTGTGAACAAAGGCAAATTTGGGGGGCGTTAACGCCCAGCCAGCGCCCCCCTAGACAACACTGGCAAGGACGTGCCGATAAGATTAATAAATAACAAAAAAAAATTGAACAAATGTTTCAGCAAGTAATTCCAAATGTCCTTTAAGCAAGATCAGTGGGGATTAAAAGTTAGTGTTAGTACATTATATCTTTGTTCCTAACACCTGCTTCAATAGTTCGTGAATGAGTCGCAGCACAGGGATCACCGTTGTTAGTATGTTTATATTCCGGCTCGATCAACAATGCTTATATGTTTACACTGGTCAGTGTTCGATTGTTCGGTAGTGCCTTCAGACAGAGCAACTGTGGAACTGTGCGGTATCTACAACTTACTGAAGCTTATTTATTTTGGAATATCTATCTGCCACAGAAGTTAGTACATATTCATTATTATTATTTGCTTATCATTCAATTTACTGATCGATATTAGAGGAGGAATCTGCTGTGAAATTTCAACTAGGTTTTAATCTTTTATTTAATTTTTGTATCATGTGCTAACTAACTGCACTCAATTCTTTACTGATCACTGCTACTATTCCTATTATTATTATCAACATCATTTATCACATATGGTAAGGAAGGTTAAGAATCATATCATTTTTAACATTTCGAGATTTTTACAACGGGTAAGAGTACCTGTGGTTGACGGTGTACCTATGGTTGACATGAAGTTGTGTGAAATTCAAATTTAAGAAAATACTGTGATCCAGAAAACCAGAAACACTGTCAGGTTAACTGAACGGGTCCACGAGTTCGGTGATAGTCTCTTCTGTCGATGGTGAACAGTTTCTGTAGTGCATGTGTTTACCATATTCGGAAGCGCGTATCTTGTTAGCAAAATTGCAGCTTCGGAAAGTACTTTAACTCTCAGTTAATGTAAGTTTGCTTTACTTTATACTGAACGTGAATATGGAAATGTTATCTCAATGAAATAAAGAAGTGTAGTTTAAACGGGAATAATATTTCTATTATGGTTAGCCACTCTGTCTAAGTTAGGTGTTCCTTAAATCGAGAGGGGAGTCGAATTTATTCATCAATAATAAATAGGCTTTAATTGCAAACTGAACAAACCATCATGCCGTTTACAACATATACTACGGGAGGCGCTAAGGCACCTAAAATACATATGTGGCGTCTGTTTTCGGTACAAACGATGTCATATTTGGGAGCCTACAGCTCTTATATTGCATCGTTGGTAGATATTGAAATCCCTCACTTGCTAAGAACTTCGTGTAAGGCCAGCATATATTGAAACGGGATATTTTTAGGCTGTTTTCACATCGGTGCGCTGGCGCTGGATACAATGTAATGAAATGAGAGCTTTCACATGTAGTCCGGTTCGGTTTCTTATGTACATTTGTCCACACTGTTGCCGGTGGCGGAGAGGATTTAATCTCAGTCCCGACAATTTTCTGTAGTTTTGTGACAATAAGTAATTACTCGCACGATACTATGACATTAACTGAATTAATTGATATTAAACCGCGTCAGTTCGAAGGGCATCGGTCAGTAATGAGCTCTGTGTTCAGCTAGTTACACTTTATCGCGAAAAATGGAAGATTTCAGTCACGGCCTCTTACGGTAGATTTAAGGCGATGGTTATAAAATAGGATGAGACATTTTCTACCACATTACAAAATTCAGTTAAACGTCAATTCTCAAAGCATAGTACAATATATTCCTGTATGTTGAAACACTAAAGATAATGATACAGTAAAATTTATGGGAATAATTATTTATGTCAATAGTATTTATATAGTAATATTATATTATTTAATTTATATTCCTCTCTTTCTTCAATATAAACTGTTAATGATAGAGATCTGCCAACCGGAAGTGGCAGATTATTAATACCACTTTTATCTAAGTTATTTTATGAAGATTTTTCAACTGAGAAATTTGAAGGAAATAGTTATTTACCAAAGTTATAATTAACAATTTTTATTTCTAAATTTTTTCGATAAAGCTTAATAAATTTTTACTATTCTTAATTCATTACTACTATTTTGTACATCGTTTCCGTGGCTGGGCGGTAACGTAATTTAAAATACTTTTAAAATTTGTATTTAAACATTTTAATTAAATTTAAATAAATTTAAATGTTTTTTACAGTTTATTTGTTGGTCGCAAAATATTCATGAAATAATGAACACAAATTACAATTTATTTAATTAAATTGTAATAGTAAATCTATTTAATGGAATAATGTGACGGTGGTCATATCAAAATTTATTTTTATTTTCACAGGTGTCACATTCAAAGAAAAAATGTAGACAGCACAATGTTGAATACTTGAAATACGGTTTTATTGAGGCATCCTGAAACAAGACATTACCAATGTGTTTGATTTGCCAGAGCGTTTTCTCAAATGTAGCTACGAAACCTTCACGTTTAGAAGAACATTTAACCAAAATACACCCTGACAGAAAAGATAAGTTTATCTTTCAAATGCTCAAAGAACAATATTCAAGAAGTCCATTTTTAGTTTTCAGCGGCTTACAAATAAGACGCAGATGACCTTCGTGCCTCTTACATTTCCTTGCTTGTTGCTAATTCGGGAAAACCACACACTATTGGGGAAGAATTGATAATGCCATTTGTGAGTGAAGTTCTGCGTACTGTACTGCACAAGCCGGCGTCTGATATTATTAAGAGAATCCCACTTTGCAATAACACAGTACAGAGGCTAATCGACGAAATGTCCGAGGACGTGGAGAGTTCTCCAACTGATTTTTAGAAGACTGCTGAATTTTCTTTACAGCTTGATGAATTTACTTTACCAAACCATGATTAATTGTTTCTTGCATACGTTCACTTCATTAAATGTGAAAAAATTTGTCAAGAACTACTGTTCACAAAAAAATCAGAAACTGATACTAAAAGAAAATCTATGTATCAAGTTTTGAAACACTATTTTGAAGATAAAATTATTCCTCTGAATAATATCGTGTCCATTGCTACTGATGGTGCTCCGGCAATGGTTGGATGAAACCTGATCTCATATTTGAAAAAGGCAGTACCAAATGTAGTCGCCGTGCACTGTGTAATTCACAGACACCATTTGTTTCCAAAAAACCTAAGTGGTCGCCTTCACTGCTCACTACAGTATGTAATTACCGCAGTTAACAAGAGCAGAAGCAATGCTCTCCATAGTAAATTATTTGGAAAACTTTGTGATGAAAATGACGAGGATTTCAATCGTTTGCTATTGCAGACAGAAGTTCGTTGGCAGTCAAAGAGTACCTGTCTAACAAACTTTTATGACGTTTTTGACTCCATTATAACGTTTTTTGAAAACAAAGATGATTCATTAATAGATAATTTATTGAAATATAAGAAATATATAGCTTATTTAACTGATCTATATCGTAAATTTAACGAAACAAACCTACAACTGCAGGGATATAATTTGAATTTGATTAAAGCCAAGTCAGTTATTTGTGCGTTCATGTCAAAACTTGCCTTGTACAAACAGAATGTGGGTCGAAGACAATTCTATCAGTTTCCAAATCTTTCCTCTGTGGAAACAAATGACGAAGATATTTGAGTATTATGTCAACATTTGGAAGCACTTAAAGAAGATTTTAAAAACAGATTTCACGATTCCAGATTGGGTATTAGAACCTTTCTCAAACCTACAAACAGCAGATTTATTGCTACAGGAAGAGTTGATAGAACTGTCAACAAATGAAGAATTAAAACTGAAATTAAAAAATGGATATCAAGAATTATAGCTACAGTGGCAAATTCCAGATTTATATCCGGTTTTGTGGGCTGCAACAAAAAAGTTTTTTTTATTACTTTCACGTCGTCATATTTAGCCGAAAGGGGATTTAGTGTAGTAAGCAATTTACCAACAAAGAAAAGAAACAGATTGTCAGTTGTGGAACGCGGCGATTTAAGACTCCTTCCGACCAATATAGCACCAAATGTAGAAAAGTTGGTATTATTACATCAATCTCAGACCTCTCACTGACAATTTACAATAATTTTCAATATATGTTTTTAATAAAATTTTGTACAAGGTACCAATATTCTTTAATAAAGTAATTTTAAAAATCAGTCCTTGTTTTTCGATATTTAATATAGCCCAGTTCACCTAAAAGGAATGCCATCAAATCACTGTTTGAAGAAGTGGGCAACAAGCCGATTAAATTGAAGTGCTATGGGTTACACAACGTTGATTACAACAACAAAAGACGTCAGTGCTGTTTTTTTTTTTTTCTTTTCAAACAGGGCGGCGGTGAGCAATTCTTTTTTTCGAAAAGGGGGCGCTAGGTTAAAAAAGGTTGGGAACCTATGCTCTAAACCCTTAGAAATATAAAATGGCGAAACTTTTTCAAAAGTTCCTTCCACTCTTTGCATAACTATAAAAGCATTCGCTAGCGAACAAACTTTTCTGTTACTGTTACTTTCCAAAGCGGGGGGGCTATCAACCCTCACCCGCTTCTTAGAACTGGGTGTATTGAGATTAGTCTGCGGCACACCCGTACCGCAGGGTTTTTTGGTTTTTGTGGTAGACTTTGTTTTGGTCCCACGAGTAAAACCAGTTTAAAAAGAAGCGCTAATACAACAGGGGTGCGCAGGTGCCCCTGAGGTTGCACGTTAACAAGTGATCTGCCTCTCACCCATGCACCTCCTCGGCACGTGTCCGACCTTGAGGTTAAGGGGTTTTTTATAGAGGTTTGTTCCGTCCTCGCAATCCGGGCGATGAAGCCAAGATCCCCGTTCTCCTAGGCACACAACGTTCCACCGCCACGCCCTACGGTGGTCGTTGAAGCATGGTAGGAGTTTACGGTGTGGGAAACTTGCGGCGCTCACAAGTTTCCAGCTCGGACACCGCGGGTTCGCCAAACCCTTACTTGGCACTTGCGTACCAGGCCCCTGCGGGGGGTAAGAAGAGAACATAAGAGTTAAAGAGACAGTAGGGTAGTAGGAATATTTAAAACAACTAAACAATGACTTAATAATAACTAAGAAGGTGGATAAACATGGGTTTCTGAAGAGTATTGTCAGTGCAGGAGGACCATTGACTGATGCATCGAGAAATTTCTATGGCTATGTTAGAAAACTGAGGGGAATGGAGGGTGTTGAACTGCTTATGTATAAGGATGGAGAAGAAGTTACTGAGGATTTGAAAAAGGCAGAGTTTTTAAGTAACATGTTTAGTGAGACCATTAGGGACAATGAATCAGAAACAGCAGGAAAAAATTCTGATAATGAGCTTAACAACACAATTATAAATAAGCAGATGAAAACATTTGAAATTCATACTGAGAATATCATGAAGGAAATAAAAAAGCTGAAAAAAACAAAGGGGCTGGTATAGATAATATTACTATAGATGTCTTAAAGATAGTAGGATGTGACATTGCGTCTTACCTTGAAATATTATTTAAACTGATTCTGGATACTTGCTGCTTACCACAGGACTGGAAAAGTGTGATAGTAGTATCAGTACATAAAGGAGGGGTGAAAAATAGTCAAAAATCAGAGGCCAATCAGTATGACATCAGTGTTAGGTAAATTAATAAAGAGAGTGATATACAACCAAATCAGAAATATATTTGAGGAGCGTAAATGGTTTTTAAGTACGCAACATGGCTTTATGTAAGGTTATTTGTACGAATCTCAGTTGGTGGGATATATGCAAGATATTTCAGATGAAATGGACAGGGGAGGCCAAGTTGACAGTGTAGCACTATATCTTTCAAAGGCTTTTGACAGAGAGCCGTAAAATGGTAGTAAATAATATGGAAGAGAAATAGGTTTACTGGGTAGAAGAATTTTTAAAAGATGGAAAACAATAAGGTAGAGTAGGAAATGTAGTATCAAAAGAAGTGGAAGTAAATATGAGAGTGCCACAGGGTAGCATATTGGGACCATTGCTATTCATTATTCTAATGAATAATTGTGTTGATGCCTTTACTATCAGAAATTGGATTGTTTACATATGACAGAATGCCATATAAAAGGATCAAAACAGTAGAGGACTAAATACAGCTGCAGGGTGATCTGGACAGTATATCTAGTTGGGCTGGTAAATATGAGATAAAGATAAATGCAATGTAGAGTTGAATTATTAGATACACAGATAAAAAACTAAATGTTGATTATGATTATAAGGTGGCGAAAAACTTGCTTCTTGAAGACTTGAAATGTAAATATCTTAGCCTTACATTTGATAACAAGCTTAACTGGGCAAGTCGCATAGTAGGAAAAGTTTTCAAAATTCTGCACTTGTTGGTAAGAGTGATGAGGGGATGTATGATAGACGTAAATGAATTGGGTTACAAAACTTTGATCAGACCATTGCTTGAATATGGTTGTGTAGTATGGGACCCACATTTTTAGTATCAAATACAGCAGCTAGAGAGGGTGCATAAAAGAGCTGCTAGATTTGTTTTGGAAATTACCACAGAACACAATCAGTAACAGACATGATAAAAGAGCTGGATTGGGATTCATTGGAAGACAGGAGGAGGGTGAAGAGGGTCATAGGAGTGTACAAGGCATATATTGGTGATGAGGCATGGGAAGATATAGGTGTAAGAATTAAAAGTAATGCATGGGAGGGAAAAGATGACTATGACCACAAGCCGATACTCGATTTCAAGCACAAGGGTGTAGGAAGATTCTCTGTTTTAGGTAAGGGTGTCAGGGATTGGAATAAGTTACCAAGAGTAATGATTAATAATTTAACAAAAACCTTTAAAGACTTTAAAGTTGAAATTTGTAGATGGGTGCAGGAAAGGGCAAAAAAAGGGTGTGTAGGAAAATTGATACCAGAGTGTGCACTCCATTGCAATTAAAATTAAATTAAGATCCTTTGATTTTCGAACGGCAATATTAGTGGAGGTTGCGGTTAGGTTAAAATGCAGCCTGAGAGAATGACAACTGACATGTTTTTTTAATGTATAAGGCACAATGGATTTAGTTCTGTAATTTACGCAATGTAGCATAAGGTTTTAGGATTCCTGGTTAATTTTTAATTTCAGTGACTCCTTATTGCTTTCATACTACAACCTTTAATGTACACTGCAAATCATGTATATGAGCGTTATTCAATAACAATTCTATTTAATTAAGCAACTGAGGAAAATAAATTCCGAGATCACTGAATTCAAACCTTCCTTTATGTCAGGCTTCCAAGCTAGTTGATGCGTAATGTGACGTATCTGTATAAATGTTATGTATAGCTCTTGGTAAATTTATATGTTTTATTATGTTATATTGTAAGAGGTTTCACGTTCGGAGTAGTTTGTTCAGTATGCATGTGTTTGGAAAGTGTCTATCCCAGTGCTCTTAACCGAGTGGCCGGAGGCAGACCGCAAAAAATACGGGGGTGTGAATCAGCTGTGACCCTGCCTGCAGCAAGGGTCGGCGGCAGTATTCAGTCTTGAGTGGTAGCCGACAGACCTGATGTGGTCGTGGCAATATTGAATGTTTTGTAATCCAACATGTGAAGAATAAATGATCAAAAGAAGACTAGAAAATTACTGTGTTGTCGATATCTAAAATTAACCAGCCTTCAACAAGTACTACAAATGAACCTGTATAACTGAATAAAATGTTCTTCAATCGTTCGTGGCCGAATAACTGGATTGGTTTGGCCCAAAAACGTGAGGAACAACAAGGGGAACCATAAAATCCAACCAACAAACCCCTTACAATATGGCGACCGTGTTCCAGGACTACAAATAGCTACTGAAGGTGAAGTACGCTATTTTTTAACGAACCAGCAACTTCAGGACTTCAAGGCAGATCGGCAAGTAATAAAAAACACTTATTTTTGGGGCACCTTTGCAAGAGTTTTCAACACGTTCTCCGCAGCAGTGATAGTTGGTCATTTACAGAACATTTTAAACTGAAAATTAAATTAAAAAAATTATTGAAGTTCTAAATGTAATACAAATTTTATATATATAAAAAAAGAAACCTTGTTTGAGTAGCTTGTTTCAGTCTAAAATTAGCCAACGTGAAACCTCATAGTTTATTCAATAAAGTTTATCATTTCAGAATTAAATGGGATTTCGATGAATAATTGGAAAACAAATTTTTATTTTTTATGTGCTTTCATTATGATCAAGTGCAGTTTTTTTTCTTATTGTTTGTTTCTGTCTTTTAAATCAAGTTTTACAGCAGAGCAGTTGATTTGGAGAATACGGTATTGTATTTTTGTCAGTGTATTTGAGTGCATTCATTGCACGATTGTGGCTGCGTTGTGAAATTGTTAACCAGCGTTGAAAATCAATAATGGTGATCTTGTGTCAATGTTAATCTTACCAGTGTTTCAAATCGAAAAATTGTAAATTCTTTGCATAAAAAAAAGATGGAGAAAATTGATAGGGAAGACCAAATTAAAGTTGAAGCTGATGGTAATTCAGATGGGGAGCATTCAAATGATTTTAATGTGGGGAATAATGGGGCTAATGTTGGCAGTAGTTTTTGTCATAGCCCGACTGAACATAAAAATAAGGATCATGTAGTTTTGCAAGCACCAGTCGAACCTATTAAGATGATGGAAAGGGAAAGCAATAAAGACCTAATTTTAACAATCCTGATGCAAATGAGAGAGGAATTCACTGAAGAATCTAGAAAAGGACGGGAAGAGATGAAACAAATGAAAGAAGAATCAAGAAAAACGATAGCAGAAGTCAAACAAATTAAACAAATGATTACGAGCAGTGAACAGATTATTACAGAAAATGTGAACATGCGAATCGCTCTCTTTGAACAGAAAGTAGAAGAACTGCAACAAGGTTTGCGAAGCGAAGTAAATGAACTTCAGAAAGATGTGGAAGTGAAGTTAAACAATGTTTACCAGCTCGTTGAAGAGAAGGAAATGGTAGCTAAACAAGAAATGATGAAGCAAACAGAAAAAGTGATTAAAAGCATGGAACAAATGGAGAAAAACCAGGAAATGGCCAATAGGAATTTCAGTGTAGCCATGTACGCAAACCATCAAGAAAATAAGAAAGGAATTGAAGCAATCGAACAAAGAGTATCAACGGTGGATGAAAGAATAGCTGTTGTGGAGAAAAGTGTATTTACCGTCGATCGTGCAGTGACTATGGTGGCGGAAAAAGTCAAAGACATCGAACAGAAGGGTGTTGCTGCTATTGGTTACCCCAGTGTATTGTACAGTCAACTTAAACTACCTGAAATCAAGTTTGCACCTGGAGGTAGTGTGCATCCAGTGATCTTTGTAAAAACTTACAAAAAGGATTTACCAGTAGAATGGTCTGATGAGGAAAAAATAAAATATGTAAGGTATATGTTGCGTGGAGACGCCTATTCTTGGAGCTGTGATGTCGCTGAAGTATGTGGTGATTTTGAAGAATTTCTGAGAATATTTTTGGAGAAGTATTGGTCGCAGAGAAAGCAACGTAAAGTGAAAAGTGATTTCCGAAATGGACGAAACTACGGTAGGCGTGACGGGAATGTCAGAGAGTATTGCGAAATTATGATAAAAGAACTGGAGTATTTGCAAGACGGGGTCAGTACTGATGAAAAAATAGAGGTATTAATACAGAAGCTACCAAGGTCGATGCAAGACAGACTGATAGTTAACCAATGGGATCGCATCGAAGAGGAAAGACTTGACAAATGGAGTATGTCATCAGAACGGTACTTGACGGATAAAGAAAAATTTGGTAATAGAAATGGAAGAGTGTTTGAAATGAGGGTTAGCGGCCCTGAGATGCATAATTCTAATAATGTTCCATTTAAAAGGCATGAGGAGGAAGTAAGAAGGGGAGAAGAAAGAATATTGGAAAACTCAGCACCGCGACTGTAAAGGTCCTGGCACTAGCGGAGAATGGAAACTTAGGACCAAAGCATGTAAAAAGAAGAAACGATAATAGCTGTAACATGACCGAGACAGAAGGAGAGAATAAACAAAAAGAATATCGAACTGTTGAAGAAAATGATGATGAAGATAAGCCTCTAAAAAGGAAATTAAGTAGTGCATCAGATGAAGATACTTTCACAGAAGCAGATGGGGTAAACGAAGTAGTGGATAATATCGACGGTAGAATGTCAATAACCAGCAGCGTTAATAAGAATGAAGAGTATGCAGCGTTAAGTAGTGAGGAAGGAAGCAATGAAGATGAGAAAGAATCAGTCGACGAAGAGGAAGAAGAAATTAGGTACTTTATGATAAAGAAGAAGGAAGAAGAAGAGGATATATTATCCATGCAAGCAACAGAAGAAGTAAAAGAATTCAGCAAAGATAAAAACGTTTCTGCGCAAAGTATCGAAGCAGATGTTACTGCCTACCTACCTGAGAATGAGGAAGTATTCAAGGAAGAAAGTGGTAAAAGTAGCCAACTTCAATTTCATCAAAATAGAAAGAGAAGATTTAATATGTATAAGAAAAACAATGAAAGCATAATAGATTCTACAAAGAAATGTTTCAAAATGAATGGGTTACTACAAGAAGAATTGAAGAACTGGAAGAGAAGAAAAAAGGGGGCAAGTAATGAGGTATGAGGAAATATAACAGGGGGGCTTAAACCTACCAGTTTTAATGTGGGGGACCTGGTGCTTGTAAGGTCACAAGGAATGCTATGTGATAGTGATGCAGAGATAAATAAATACTTTGAGTCAAAGAAAAGTTTTGGGCTGAGAAACGTAGTAGATCTAAAAATGTATAAAGTTGAGGGATAATTATGTTTTACTTTACTGAGCATTAGACTACATGAAAATTTGTGTGTCATCTCTTAGTGTGTAGGGCAGTGAACTATTCTGAACTGGCTAAGTGCCATACTGGTTGTGTAAGCGAATATTGATCGCAAAAATGAATACTGAAGACAGTGAACGATTTCGCTACGTCATTGTAAATGGAACATTCCGTCCAACCTATTCAAATTCTACGAACTTGTTTTGTTTGGAACGGAATGGGGGGGCAATTGTGACGTATCTGTATAAATGTTATGTATAGCTCTTGGTAAATTTATATGTTTTATTGTAAGAGGTTTCACGTTCGGAGTAGTTTGTTCAGTATGCATGTGTTTGGAAAGTGTCTATCCCAGTGCTCTTAACCGAGTGGCCGGAGGCAGACCGCAAAAAATACGGGGGTGTGAATCAGCTGTGACCCTGCCTGCAGCAAGGGTCGGCGGCAGTATTCAGTCTTGAGTGGTAGCCGACAGACCTGATGTGGTCGTGGCAATATTGAATGTTTTGTAATCCAACATGTGAAGAATAAATGATCAAAAGAAGACTAGAAAATTACTGTGTTGTCGATATCTAAAATTAACCAGCCTTCAACAAGTACTACAAATGAACCTGTATAACTGAATAAAATGTTCTTCAATCGTTCGTGGCCGAATAACTGGATTGGTTTGGCCCAAAAACGTGAGGAACAACAAGGGGAACCATAAAATCCAACCAACAAACCCCTTACAGTAATCACCGTTTTACTTTTTGCTGTATGAACATAATTTCCTACTCCGGAGCTATTAGTTTATCAGTTGCTTTAATTTTCATGTTTTTAAACGAATCACTTAACTGAATATGTAATAACGTTCTAGCTTTGATCTCTAAAAAGCAATGAGTAAATGTGACATTACCGTATAGGAAGTTCTTTAGTGTTGGTAAAATGCGAATTAGTAATGACTATTCACAAATGAACTGTTCGTTTTAAGATTCTTATTACGTTTAAGATTTTACTACATTTGATTCATTTATTATGTTTATTTTAGAGTACCAAACTGAGAACTAAATAATTAAAGAGAAAAAAATAAAACAGGATCCAAGTATGATTATAGTATGATTATATTTTGTCAGTGTTTCTTGAAAGGAGTGCTTACAGAGTGATCTGTACGCATATCTCTATTTTCTAGAAATGGTTATAATGTTGTTCTCCGTTCCTCAGTACACAGTCACAAGTTGTTTTTGCAGATTTTAAGCTGGGACAAATGCTCTTTAAATTTAAAATACCATCTAAATTGCTGAATTATTTTTTGTGCAATGCCGTTTCAAAACCATCAGACACACGCAGGCTGCCCACAGATTTATAACAGTATAGATCAGTGTTTCCCAACGTGGGGCCCACGCCCCACTGGGGGGCAATTAGGTTTTTTTAGGGGGGCAATTTAGAAATTGACTTGATACGACTTTACCGCTTTCTCTTTGGGTTATTTAAACGCAATGCCAGATATGGTTACAAAATATAGCAAAAAAGCAAATTCTTAAAAGGATCACACTAAATTGCCATAATAAATGTTTATTATAAATCTTTTGAATTTTAATTTTAGTATTTCATTATATGTTTTTTAATTTTACTTACTGTGCTTTATGATAATATTAAAGTGTTTTCTTTCAAAAACCATCCTATATCAGTTTCTTTAATAACAAATAATTTTTTTATTAAAAATTATATATGGGGGCCAAAAAAATGTTGAAAGTGGGACATGACCCAAAAAAGGTTGGGAAACACTGGTATAGATAGAAATTATTAGTTACTTTTACAAATTCATGTATTTAAAATAAAGAGCCAAATTAAATTAACATTTATATCTCATTAACACCAAAGCATGTCTCATAATATTTTTCAGGTTCACATACAACTGTACCCTTGAGCAGAGTATCGCAGAAAAACTCAGTTGACTTTAAAAATTCTACTGACGCTATAAATGATACAATGAGCGTTCTGAGATAAGAAAATAAATAAACAGGAGGACATAGTTTGCCGAAATGTTTTGAAGAGGCAAAAGAATTTGCCGAGAAATTTGTGATAGAAATTTAATGCCCTAGAACAGTGTCCAGATAAATACATGGAGCCAATGACTTATCTCTTCAATCAGTATTTCCTTATACATCCTAATTCTAGATTCTATAATAAATTACCTAATAGACCAATTGTCTACTAAAATACTTTATTTCAACAAGTCGTTCTTAAAGTCAATTATACCTAAACTAATGAAGACATTGAAACAGTTAAAAAAAAAAAAAAAACTCGCATTCAACTATAAGCAGGTAACAGTATAAGCGACTATTGGCTGTGGATAGTATAATTGCAACGGAATTAGAATATTCTGCAATCGATTTTAAATCTAATGGAAAAATGACATGCTAAAATGTATCCCAAAGTGAACAAGTATTTGTGAAATCTTGCTACACTACCAGATAGTGTAGCTTTGACAAAGAGATCTTTTTCTGCTCTCAGGAGGTTCAAAACTGAGCATCACTGGCAGCAGACCACCTAACTGGACCGGCACTTCTCCAGGTTCACAAAACCGTACTCATTCAAGTGGATGAAGTCATAACAAGATTCACGAGAGTTCAAAAGAGAATAATTGATTTTGTTATTTGGTAAAATTATTTTGACATAACGCAAAAAAATGTATTTATTTTTATTTATATGTACTATAGTAATTTTGAAGCCTGTGATAGCTGGAACTTAACTACATGTACCATCAACACATAGGTAGCCAGTGATAGTGAAATCCCAAAGTCGAGTAGGCTCCTATCACGATAGACACACAACCACATAGGAAGAACATTCACATGTCATATATACCATAGTTCCACAAATTACCACGCACATACACATAAATGGAGGAAAGGGACTGATCACCCTACATCCAGACTAATGAGTTGACATGTATTCGACATACACCTAAATGCTCATCACACCCAACTGATTACATCTACCATAACTCATAGGTCACTATTGGTGAAATCTTGAGAACGAATAGGCTCCTATCAACATACTTAGATACACACACACCCACACACACACACACACACACATACACACACAATGTCCATGCATATACCACATTTCCATACATCACCACACACATACACGTAACTGCAGGAAAAGGCTGACGAGTTAAAGGGTGTTCAAAGAATGATATGTTTTCAACATGCACATCAGCGTTTATCCTCATTCGGAGTGTTCACACATATATCTATGCATACATCACCACACACATACAAGTAACTGGAAGAAAGGGACTGCACAGCCCACATTCAAACTGGTGCTATCCTTTGCCCATCCTGTAACTTCTCATACACCTCAGTACTCCTCACACTCATCTGATTTAATGTGCCATCAGTATAGAAGGCAACTGGAACTGAACTCTTGTGCACTGTTGGGTCAAGGTCATTTGTTAATAGAAACTTCTGAAAGACGAATTTGTTTCAACCTGCCCAGGCGGGGTAGGGGGATGGGGGAGAGTGGCGAAGGAAGATCCTTCCCCAATGTGGACAGAAATATCATAATACGCCAGACCTAAAATCATGAACGATTACCGGATTTCAGCACCACGACAGATTACCGAATTTTCATTGCGGCCAAAAGCGGTTATGTGCGCCCATGTACCGACCAAGAAACATGATATACATGACTGCCGTGAGGAGGGGAGGTATAACTAATATAAGCGAGAGTGTTTTTAAAAATATGAGAAGTGATTTCCAGTGAGGTTAGCCTCTTGCGACAGATGTCAAAGTGTGAACATAGCAACAGTGGCGAATAAGGGATTCATGAAGAGTATCGCTCAAGAAAATGTATTAGATTTAGTTGCTGTGGACTTTTACTTGTCTATGACAAAAGCTAACTTTGTTAACATTTTTATAGTGTGAGGTGTGTCATTGTAATTCATAAAGTTCTATTGTATTCAGAAGGCAACTGAGATGGTGCTAAAATTAAGGAAGAGTATTTTAAAAGAGTCAGTGTACCAAAATCTATTACATAGGCTAATTTTATAAGCCAGGAATATATGTGCATATCTCGCATATAAAAATACTAGCATTTGCCCGCTGCTTCACGCGCGCGTGCCTTGGCAGGTGTAGAAATTATTTACCGATTTTATTCTCTTATCAGACATTAACGTGGAAAGGCATGAACTGTTAATGTATTCTGAATAGTTTCGTTTTGTTTCGGTTAATACGTTAGGTTCGGTTTTCATACTGATGTCAGAGAGTTGTTTTATTCATATTTTAACATGATGCAATTGATTCAATAGTAGAAAAGGTTCCTGAAAAATTAACAGTAGTAATTCGTGGTTGTAATTATTGTGTGAAGTATAAACATTTATTGTTTAGAAAGGCTTTCACGGTTCAAACGACGTTCTTTCTTCTGTGCGCTTTCAGAAGCTATGGATTTAGCGTGTAGAACCCGGTTATAGGTCAATCGCTTTTCTCGGTGCAGGTTACTTACATTTGCTCTAGCTATTTCATCTAGTTCTCTATGACGTTGCAGACGATGTTGTCGGTCTATTTCACTCTCATTTAGCCGAATATTATTTCTGAAAGCAATATTTAACTCAGCTAAAACATAATATTTTTAAATGCTGATATGGAGGATTCCACGTTAACCGTGGTACCGAAAATTTAAATGGATATATAACAGTTGTAACGTTAAGAAAGCTGTGATTATAATCATTATGTGTAATTTTTTTTGGCGATTTTATGTGTAAACTTTGCCTGGGATTATATAGCTAGGTATAAGTTTTGTTAAGGATGTATCTGTGGATTTAATGAAAAATATTCTCTCCATGATACTTAACTAAAAAAAGTTTATTTTTAAATGTGGATACCGAGGATTGCAACATAACCGCGGTGCCATAAATTTATGTAAATATAGCAGTAATCTACGACTTAGTCCTCTTGGAAGTGTGCTGAAACATAAAAATTCGTTACCAATAATCACAGCATCTCAATTTTTCTGATTTATTTATTTTTTTGTTGTTTGGATATTGGTTTTATTTTATGTTGATACACCATCAATTATTCCTACTTTAAAATAGAAATTTACGTGAATTGGAGCTACTCTTGATTTCAAATCGTCGTATCATTACTGTCATTATTTCAGTCAGATATAATTAATCCAAAAATGTCGAGATGTTATCATGGTACAGTTTATGTAGTAACGTGCATGTAACTAAAACAATTATTTCTGAGTGGCAACATTATCGCAAGTTGTGAATCGCTTGAAATGCAACCTGACAGCTGACATGTTGTTATAGGCCTAAGAGACGATGCCTGCAGCTTTATAATCTACGCGGTGTAGCATTAGGATATGAAACATTTTTAATTTAAGTTTCTTTCAATATAGCCGTATTTTATATGTAATTATTTCAGTCGCATGTAAGTACCTGGCGAAACAACCGCCTGGACCAGATGACAATTGACTCGTTTTGTTTAGCATCAGGCACAACGGGTTTAGTTTTAAAATTTACGCGGTGTAGAATAGAATTTTAGGATGCCTAGTTATATTTGAAATAAAAATTCGTTACCAATAATCACAGCATTTCAATTTTTTTCTGATTTATTTATTTTTTTGCTGTTTGGATATTGGTTTTTATTTTATGTTGATACACCATCAATTATTCCTGCTTTAAAATAGAAATTTACGTGAATTGGAGTTAATCTTGGTTTCAAATCGTCGTATCATTATTTCAGTCAGATATAATTAATTCAAAAATGTCGAAATGGATCACGGTACAGTATATGTACTAATGTGCATGTAACTCAAGCAATTATTTCTGAGTGGCAAAATTATCGCAAGTTGTAAATCGATTGAAATGCAACCTGGACAGTGATGACAACTGATATGCTTTGTTATAGGCCAAAGGGACGATTCTTTTAGCTTTATAATTTACGCGGTGTAGCATTAGGATCTGAAATTTTTTTTATTTGAGTTTCTTTCAATATATCCGTATTTTCTATGTAATTATTTGAGTCGCATGTACCTGAATTTTCGGATGCCTAGTTATATTTGCACGTTATAGCCACTAGACATATTAATCGAATAAAGTACTTCCAAATATGTGCAATTCCGCACATGTCATTATGAAAGAAGTATGTTTTATTACTTGCTGATATTTATAATAGCTGTTTTTCAGATATCGCTCTTCGAGAAAAAACTGAATTTCGTATTAAGTATTGGCTTATTGTGGCTGTATTGTACAGAATTCACGTAGCAATTTTGTTCCAGAGACAAACTGTATAACAGTCTACCAGAGACAATACGTCTTCAATATTTGTAATACAACTTTTTCGTAATTCAACAGACCTGTTACGATTCAAGTAAATGCTGATTATACTTGATTCACGTATTCTTTTTATTTTGAAGTACTGCGGTCCAGAAAAATGAATCGCAGAAGTAAAAAAAAAAAAAAAAAAAAAAAAAAAAAAAAAAAAAAAAAAAAGGAAATCCTAAATTTTGTCAGGTCTCTTTATGAAAGGAGTGACCGTCTGAATGTGTATAATTATCTGTGGTCTACAGTTTCACATTTCTGAAGTTTTTTACTGATTTTCTTCTTCCCATGGTATATATTAGTCGTTAGCTACTTCTGCAGATGTTGATCAGCAACATTAGCTTTAAAAATTTGGAAACACCATGCAAATTGATGCGGTAGTTTTTGCGTTATTAGAGATCAAGCCTCACTACAAACGCAGCTTGCTTACTGATTTATAATAGTATAGGTTAGTAAATTATCTGACGAGTAATCCTGCCGAGAGGATCATAAAAAAAATTGTTGGATTATGTCAAACTTACTTAACAATAATGTACAGTATGAAACTATTGGGTTTACACTGTAAATGGTAGTGATTAACTAAAAAGCTCTAAAGCATGTATAAGAAATAATTTATTACCAGGTAAGAAGTCATTCAAAAGGAAACAAAAATTTATATCTACTACACTCTGCAATTCACAAAATTGTGGAAGAAGTTAACGCTGTGTATTCGAATCATGAGTAGCACAAGGAAACAAAGAATTCATATAAGCATCTGTACAACTACTAATTTCTCTCATTTTATTTCTCCTGGCATTGTGACCCAAACAGATTGATGGAAAAAGATACTTTTTGCATATTTACCAATAAATTCAATCAAAATCTTTGTCGTCTGCTTGTGGGTCGATTCCAGCCCAATATATCTATTAATTCTGTGATACTTTTGTTAGGACAAATCAACTGCTTTTCTTTGTACCTTCTCTATACTATCCATCAATCCCTTGCAACGCGAATCCCAAAAAGCACAACAGTAGTCCAGCTGTGGAAGCATGAGGGTTTTGTAAGCTGTCTGCTTCATATAAGCAGAGCAGCTATTACAAATTCGATCTACGAATCACATCCTAACATCAGTTCTACCTACGACTGATGTGTTTCTACAGGTCTGATTTCAAATTGCTTTGTACTCTTGCTCCAAATACTTCAGGAAATCAAAAATATCAATTGTTTACTTTGTAATCTTGAAAAAATGGATTATTTTTGTTAGTTACGCTCATTGCTCTGTACATTTTTATAATTTAGTGTAAGTTGACATTGATTGAAAAATTATGAAACTACCTATAGAACACCTTGAATTTATAAGCAATAGGTTAATTTCCTTACTTCTCTATACATCATCAGGAAACAATCTCAAACTACTATCAACATTGTCACTAAGATCATGTATAAAAATTAAGGGGAAAAAAAGTAGTGTTCTTATTATTCCCTGGGGAACACCCGATGTAATATCTTCATAGCCTTTCTTGAAAATTGGAAGTAACTGCACAATATTCCATTAAGAAAGTACTTTTCCCCTTTCTACGGATATGTAGTACATATCTGCAGAAATGGTTCGATTTCATCACGTAGTCTGAAAATTACTGACTAGGATGCTATCGGGATGCAACGTTTTCCTCCACTTCATGTAATCTAATTGCTTTAGAGTACCTGCAGTATCTAGTCATAGTGAATACATCTCTGACTTGACATGTGGTGAGAATTTGGTATGTTATGCACATTTTCATCACTAAACGAATTACCAAATTCAGCATTCAGTACTTTAGCCTTGTCATGGCTTTCATTAACCTTACATCTGTTGTATTAGTGATAACATTTTGTTGTCCCTACCAATGACTTGTCTTAGGTACAATCAAAGTTTCTTTGGCTTTTCCGTGAGGCTTTTAGATAGGGAATTGCAATGAAAATTAGTTGCCACACATCAGGTATTTAAGAAGTCCTCTTAACTCAACTAAGTTTTCTAAATTAGTTCCCCGTCCTTAAGTGGGTGTGTATCCTCCTTTATATAGGAATATAAACAAGAGACAGAAAAAGCACGACAAGAATATGTTAGCCATTTTGTTTCAAGTTGGGGATATAGAGTTGGTTAATGTATGAGTATATGAAATGTCAAGTAGCTCGGATGCAGAAATTAAGAAGATTTTAGATTTGTATATTGGCCCATTTGTTGTACAGGGAAAGCCACATCACAATAAGTACAACTTGACATACTCTCACTCAAATAAAATAATTGCGGCTATGAAATACAGAGGATTTGAGGCCTTACAAAAAATGAAGAGGAGAAATGAACATCAAAGTTGGATTTGTGGAAAATACAATCAATAAGCAATCAAAAAAAAAAAAAAAAAAAAAAAAAAAGAATTGAAAATGTGTGGAAAATTTCTGGTCATATACCTCCTCTAACATTTACAAGTGTTTCAACATAAATATACTCACTGACATTTTCTAAAGACATATTATTTATTGAGCCAATTTGTTACATATAATGTTTGTTTCTAAAAGATTCGTGCTCAGGGCAAGGAATTTAAACTTAAGAGACAAAACTGCAAGAAAAGTTTAGGGTCCATCAGTGCCATTAGCCAAGAATGAATTCATGAATTTAAAGTTCAGTCTTCAGCAATTGATCTCAATTCCATTTACTGCTCAGTCTTATCCTGATACATTCGTCACCAAGCCATCTGGAAACAATTCAGGGAAGAATGGAAGACATTGCTTAACTCCTCTCTTGATGTGGAAATTCTTAGAAGATTCATTGATGTTGACAAATGATGTTACAAACCTTTCTGATTAAGGCTGTGTCCATGCAATACCTAGGAACTTACTGACCTGAATGCCTTTATCAACTCCACAAGAGGTTAAAAATGTGGCCTATTGTGCTACAGAAGCTGTGGAATCCTACTTGTTCATGCAGGTTCTAACTCGCCATGATTGACCACAGTTGAACCACGCTGTGAGGTGGGTAAACGTGGAAACAGAGATGCTACTTGGAAGAGGAATTAATTCTGTTTTGGGGATTGTGCCTGTAAAGACTATTGGTAGGTGGGGTTTTATTAGGCATGGCCTACACCTAAATAGAAGAGGAAAGAGATTACTTTC